>JARJCV010000256.1:0-65725 GCA_029281435.1 Mycena haematopus
ATCCCAAATGGTGGCCATATTTTCAAAATGTGCTGGGTGCGATTGACGGGATCCATATCAATTGCTTTCCATCAGCCGAAGAGATACATACAGCTGGAAATCACAAAGGAGGGGTCACACAAAACTGTTCAGCTGCAGTCTCCTTCAGCATGCAATTTTTATTTTGACCAGAATGCTTTGCCTTGGTTTGCAAAATCCAGCTGGAAGTCCTCCCCACATCTGTACCGCAGAGCTACCAAGATAGATGGTGTTTGCAAGGCTGTCAACAAGATTAACCTCACTCATTTCAGAGGCGGACTCAAGAGTGTGGCAGTGTTATATCCCGTGCCGGGAGTAGGGAGAAGAGCGGAGGTGGAAAGGAGGAAGGAGGAATCCGGGGGGACGAGATATCGGAGGTTCGGAAGTCCGGAGGTTGTACCGGAAGTCAAACGTCAGATGTACCGGATGATTCACGGAATATCGGAAACACTATTACCACAGGTAGGTTAAGGGTAAGTGTGGTCTTCATGGTTGGACGGGACTAGACACAACGATGAGGTGGCAGAGGTCCGGAGGTTTAGTACAGATCTTCCGGACTGCTAAGTTGGAGGTCTAGCATTGCCGAAGGGAGAGACGACTCGGAGGTTGTAAGCGTAAACACGGGAAATAACGTTAATAAACAAACTGAAGTACAGGAAGATACTAGGTACACTTTATAGTAAATACGGAGTAGTCCAATAAAGGTAAGGAAGTAAGGTATAAGACAATAAGAACAATAAAAGACAATAGAGACAATAAGCAAGGAAGGAGAACGTATATAGTATAAAACATAGAAGCTGATGCATGCGGCGGAACATGAGCCAGAGCATCGGAGGTTAGGGCCGAGAGCACGTGATAAGTGCTCCGGCCCAAAAGGATTTGCCGAAGGACAGGATATGGAGCATCGCGGATGGACGGGGATTGGTACGGGAGTTGGCGGAGGTACTGATTGGAAATAGGAATTATAGCGGAAGACATACTTGATTGATCCCAACAACTCCAGATAAACTTCCGGAAATCGAAGGGCAGAAGTACCGGAGGTCGGAAGTATGCTTTAGCATTCTGCACGGATATAACAGGCAGCTGCCAGCAACATTTCTTGGTTAACAACATTAAGGAATTGATGCAGAATCTCGTGACGCTGTTGTATCATTGATGAGCACTTTTGTTTCCCCATTCATCACGGAATGTGCCAAACCTCGACCACCCATGTCAGATGTGTTTGTGAAATCAGACCTTATATCAAATTTTTTCCACCCCCACCCAAAAAGGAAAACATCATTAGGTCTGACTACCGGAGACTAGGCTTTACCTTCTCATAGCTTACAAATTCTCAAATCTTTTACAGGCCCGTTAACTTCAAGAAGCTTTACTTAGCTTGAACCTACTTGTGGTATACTGTTCCAATGTCCACCCAGGATCCTGTCAAGTAAGATGTTGGGTCCAATGGCCGAACAGGTTCCAACCGGATGTGGGTTCAGCTTCATGTAAGAAACTATTTACTTACTTTTATATTACTCTTTAGCTACAAAGTACGTAAAATATGCACATAATCCCTTATACCAATTGTGAGTCATCCGGAGGTGAAGTGGAATAAGGACGATCTTGAACAATAAAGTCCAATAAGATGATACATATTTGTAGCGGATCCTAGGCAGGATCCTAGGCATAGAACCATGGAAGAAATGCATAATTAGAAGAATAGGTGATTAAGAGGTTGAGACAAGAGGCTAAATATCTGGGTTCAAATTTTCCCAAACATATGATCAATGTATCAAAGCTTCCCCGCTTTAGATGTGTGGGTTGGCAAGCCATATCCTAGTTAATACATGAAGCAATACTATATATGTATGGTTTAGTGTAGTGGCTATTTAACTATGTTGTTATTGTTAAAGTAATTGAGAGGTCCTGGGTTCAATCCCTGCTTTTGCCAACTTTTACTTTCTGCTACTTTCACTCGGCACATGCTCGTTACATGTCACATCACATGTCAGTTACTGTTGGTGTCAAAAATGGTTCGCCAGCGAACCATGCCTTTGAAAAGTATGCACTTCTGGACCTCATTGTAAGCTCAATTCTTGGCCAATTTTCTTGATTTATAGTGTTTCTGAAAGTGTTTTGAAGTGAGCTTCTTCCTGTCATAGTCATATCTTGTATTTGTGAGTTTCATATATGAGTCAATATCAAGCTGTATTTCTACAAAGACGCTTGAACTGTGCTGTTGCACTGATCTCTGGTCAGATTTATCGTCAATGACATCAATCATATTGTGGTTGTAAATCATATTGTATCTGTACATAATTCCGTAATATGCTGTCAGATACCAGAGGCCTTCGGTATACTGATCACCCTCTTTGGTCACATATTTTGACATGTAATATATATGTGTGATTCTCCAGTACTGGATATCATCTCACAAGTAGCTGTTGAAAGCCAATGATATCACAGTAAGAGTATACATCTTGATCTACGCGTATATAAAAGACTTGTCAGTTCAATGAATTATTTGTGAATTATATTCAAAGACAAGTTGAATTGAGTTAATGATGTCATGATAGAGTTCGTGATGGCATGAAAGCAGTAAATGATGGCATAGAAGGAGTCAATGATAGAGCCGATGACAACGTGAATATCATTGACTGCAATTGATCATGAAAAATCAGAGTTTGATGATGACAGATCAGAGTTTGATGATGGCACTGCTAAACTGGGATATCAGCCATCGTTCTCAACCTGAATGTCAAATCACTGTTCTCAACCTCAATGCAATATCATTTCGTTCTCAGTTGGCAACCTCAACCTTGAAATCAAACCTCAGTCTTGAACCTTAAAATCCATTGAAACCTCAATCTCAAACCTCAACCTCAAGTCCATCAAGCACAAGATCTAGAACCTCAACCTCCTAACTCTCGTTCTTAACCTTATTTCTGAGTCAGATAATTTTCAACGATAAATGCTGTCATACATTTATGTAGGGGGTGATGTGAAAACAGCCTTGGACCTCAATGACGACCTCGCGGACGGGGAATATGAGCGCATCAAGGCCGGGCTCTCCGAGGCGGATACCAAACGGCTCTTCGACCAGCTACAGGAGCACCGCGAGCTTTCGCACAAGGGAGTTCGTGCCACCAACAAAGCGGCAGCCTTGGACGCGATAGGAAATATTAATCGCATCCAGGATGTGGTGCGTCGCGCGTACAATGAGGTCACTGACTACACTAACCATGCTGCAGCTCATGAATTTGTACGAGCGCACCGGCGTACGCGGCGTCGCGATGTTCACGCGCGGCCACCCAGATGACCCGACCATCCCATACATGGTGGACTCAGACGAGACGCGTAAATTTTTCGAGCAAGCGTTAGGGATGTCAGAAATGGACGTCCTGCGCAAGCTGGAGTACTGGGCCTGCACACGAGACAAAGGTGAGTTGGCACGAAGATCATGAAGAGTTGCTGACCAATGCGCGTTCGTGGGCAGCGTTGAAGACTAACAACCACCTTGACACGGTACGGAAAGAGATCGCCCAAATGGTACTCGATGGCCTGCGTACGTCCTTCTCCCATTTCCTTTTTCTTACTTTTCATTGATCCGCCGGCGCAGGCAAATTCAAGAACAATGAGAGTCTGGTCATGGAGTGGGCGAACTACCGCGTCGATATTGTGCATGCCCACGGCGTCGAGCTGGGTGGATGGCCGGAGAGGATCGACTTCGTGAGGCCCTCGAAGCTGAGCGCTGAGCATGCGCGCGAGATCCACGAGAAGCTGAAAAGCGGCGGGATTCACTGGGTGGCGCTGACGAGAACTCAGCGTGCCGAGGTCACGGAGGAGATGGAAGCACGCCGCGCTGCGGGACCCCTGAAGGCACGTAAGTCGCGTGCAGACAAAGGGGTGGCGCGCGGCAGTCGCAAGAAGAAGGGGACGAAGGACACCGACGACGACGATGATGACGATGTCGATGACGACGACGACAGCGACGAAGAACCCACCCCCCGCACTGACACGCAGGCCGCGACCACCGCACCAGCACCTCGTCCCCGCAAAAAAGTTACTCAGGTGCGCGCCAACGCCCAGCCTGCATCCGGAGCCGTATCCACGCCCACCGATGCACCTGCCGCGCCCACTGCTCCCGGCGTGCCCGCTGCGCCCACCGTGCCCACTGATGCACCCACTACGCCCCACGTGCCCACTGCTGCAGCCACTGTGCCCGAAGCGCCGACTGGTACACCCACTGCGCCCGACGTGCCGACCACTGCACGCACTGCACCCGACGCTGTCGCTGCCGCCAACGTAGCTGTAGGCCCCAACGCCGTAGCTGGCGTCGCTGCACCTACTGTCCCTGACACCGCAGCTGTAGGCCCCGACGCCATAGCTGCGCCCCCTGACGCCATAGCTGCGCCCCCCGTAGCTGCGCTTACTGCGCCCGACGCGGTAGCTGCCCCCGGCGACACTTCTTTACAAAACGGCGCCGTGGCTGGGAATGCTCAGCCTGCGCCCGACGGCCAGGCCCTCACACCCCACGCCTCTGCGGCCCTTGGCATCGGCAACGCCGATCCGTTCCACCTTCCCTTCGACGCAAGTATATTCGATTTGAGCGGGCTTGGTGACATCGACCTCGGGGCCTTAGAACCCTTCCCCGAGTACGCGGATCTGTTCCAGGGCTTCGAGAACGGTCTCCAGTACAGCGGGAACGACTCAATTCGCCTCAACACCACCAATCTCGACGACTTGGACCCTGGCTTCGCCGGTGCGCAGGGCATGGGCGACGCGATGTCGGTGTTCTCGGTGAGGACAAACACCGTGAATGTGGGGAACAAGCGCCAGCGCACCGAAGACGCCCCGAGCGCGCCAGCCAAGAAGCCACGTAAGAAGCGCAGCGACGCAGGCGTTCCGCGTGGGCCCAGGAAGTAGAGTCTGATATATCTAATATGCCTTCCCTTACTATCAAGTCCATTCCCTTTTATACACGTGTTTTTTCTATTGAATTTTGAATACATATGACTGCTATGCCTGTAGGCATATACTCTGAATTTATTGTGATTTAATGGGTATTTTACGGGCCCAAACGGACGAGTTTGGCGGGAGCGGCGGCACGATTGATGGCAAGTGTCGGGGAAGCGCGCTTGACAGCGTTGCCGACGAGATTGATGGGCGGGACATATCCCGCCCGTGCCCCGCCCACCACTACCGACAATTATCTATATATACGGTAATTGTTGGGCGCGATAGCTATTAAATAACATGTATTTATGCCGCCCACGCTGATCTGAGCCAACCCCGGCGCGCTAGCCTGGGATATGCTATTTATCTCCCTGGCTAGCTAGCCTGGTTAGTTGGGCTATATAGGTGCCAACTCGTTAATTAGAGGGGCGGCCAATTAGCTTATTGTTTGGCAGTGTTGGACCGCCGGTCAAAATAAATTCATTACGGACTCAAATCCTCAAATATTTTGGTGCCGGCGGACTCAAACTCTTCGCAGGATGCATGTGTTCATTCTGACACAGTTTGGTTGGTACCAGCGCCGGCAGAAGTGTAGGGCTGAGGCATAAATGCTTACGTGGCCAACTAACTGGTCTAAAATAGTAGACATCGCTAAGTAACAAGTGAAATGGAGACTCTACTTATTACGACGTAAATCGACAATTTAGGCAATGTGCGCGCCCTCAAAATTGCACCCCCTCGAAACGGTGAGCTAAGTATGTGGGGCAAAGGGAAGTTTTTAGTGGCTGCATATAACACTAGGCACCGTCGGAAGCGCTATCCGTGATGCGTATGCGCATGCGCATGCGGGACTGTGGAACCCACGCAAGCATCTTCGCCAGGTTGGTGCCATTGCGCCGCTGCACATGCAGCCGGCGATTGGTCAGGGCTGCGTGCGCCAATAGCCTCAGATGCGGGGTGTGGCAGCAGCAGCCACACCACCAATGCCGTGCAGCACCGGCAGCGTGGCACGACCAGCGCTGCAATCCAACCGCTGAATGCCCAATACCACTGCTGCACCTCCTACTCCCCCGCCTTCTCCTCAGCCGCCGCGTCCGCCGCCTCCTAGGAGTCCTACTCTGCGCCTCTTCTACGTCGGGACCAAGGTAGTCGCATGCTCGAGGCAGGCTCAGGCCGTGCGCAGGCCGTTTGTGACGTGGCACGGAACACCACCAAATCCTGAGGTAAAAGCTGTGTAAAACTTCACGTAGTGACTTTCAGACGCACCGAGTCACAAACCCACGATTTATTCCCTTGGTGAAATACTGTCGAATGTCATCAGTACGCTGGAAATGTCGGTATCCTACCCCAGATGAGCCAAAATGAAGCGGAGATAGAACGGTTCAGGGGATTCAGGCAACTTGAAATTGGACGACAATTGAGTTTGCGGCAATAGATCTGCAATTATGCAACAGTCCTCGCATCGGGGTTGTCTCTTGCATGAAGACCTCCAAGAAAGCAGCGAGGCGAGGCGAAGAACCCAAGGAACAGATTTATAGCCAGCCGTACGATGAAAAGGCATGGACTCGTAGGAGAGAGAGTGGTGACGCATGTCACATCGGGTAACGCGTCCGAAATACTCGGAAAGACCTCCGAAGAGGAACCCAACGGTTGGAGAAAATAAATAATTATTACGCGGTATACCGCGAACCCATCACTGGCACTCGAGAATATTCTATCAGAATCTATTTAATTTCTATGCTTATGGAAAGTAATCTCTCTAGACAGACGCTTGAACTTCAACTCGTTCCTCTATATGGAAAGTCACCCAGTCGCGTGTTTACTTCGCTCTCGCATCCTACGCCCGTACACCCTGAAAATGAAAGGGATCGGTGCAAGAAGACAGGCAATACCACCGAGGAGGGATGTTGAACCTTGAACACCAAGGGCATGGTACCTGCCCGATAGTATTTAGACGAAGAGTCGAAATAAAGATTGTTCGAGCTCACATTTGGAGTGTGAAGAGCGGGAATACGCTTCCAACCTACGAAATAGATCAGTTGATGTGTCCGTCTAGGCAACAGACTGCGGCAGACCAATGCTCGACTCGCCATCCCTGCAGCGAGAGCACTCGCCGCCGTCATGTGGTAACAATCAATTAAATATGGTATCTGTTAGGCGGATATCAGGTGGAGAAACATATCAGGTGGAAAGAAACTCACGAATCCCGTAAATATCAAGAGCATGCTGAACGCAAAGAGACCCTCTGCAATGCAGGGAACTATCCAATGGATAGATGGAAATGGCGCAGTCCATGCAAACATAAACAGAGATCTACCAGGCTCCATAAGTCACCCAAAAAAAGGAAAGCACGGATATTACATTGGGGAAATGATGGCACCAACATAGGGCAATCCCAGTCTAGCTTCAGGTTGGGCTGGAAGGCCTTTTTCAGTGTCGCCTTTGGTGCTCTTTTCATATAGCGTCTCTTTCGAAATGGTAGGGTCAATTGATCGGTATTCATACGAACAATCAAACGTACGGCCAATTGTCGCGAGCACTACGCAGGCAACACCAAATCCGACACCGAGAGCGATATAAGTCAGTCCAAAAGATGTGTTCTTGAAGCCCCGGATGTCGAGAAAGACAACGGTGAATGCTTCAAAAAAGCCGTACAATATTCCGTAGAGAACACTTAGGTAGAGCGACACAAGCATCACTACCGGTTCTATATTGTATTTATGAGTACGGAAGAGAAATTGAAAGAGGTAAGACTCGTGTACCAGTGAACAAATAAATGATTGGCCGAGCAAGCGCGACTTTGAATACCGACATGATCTTGCCAAAGTGCAGCGGTGGGGCTTTCCCTTCTTTTGCAATTCTCCACCTGAGTAAAGTGGGCCCGTGCGTTTCTGGAACCAATCCAACGAGGATGCTCATAATTGTAGAAAATATAGCCATGACCAGAAGATTCCACCTGCGGTACCACGTTAGAAACCGCACAGAAGGGAAACCGAAAAATTACTGAAAATCTGCATCTTGTTGAATAAATGCAGACGCCAAAGGTCCAAGCGCTGGGCCTCCGAATGCGAAAAGAGCGTCTACAATTTAAAAGGTGAGGCACGGGAAAAAATGGAGTGTAGGGGAACGTACACGAAATGGTATACCTTCCTCTTTCAAGGGGCGTAGTGAAGTCACCGATCGATGCGGGGACATTGTTGATCGATGCAGATCCAAAAAATCCCACAAAAAAACGGAATATGAGCAGGCTTGCTGCGTTAGGGGCAAAAGCTGCTCCAAAGCCAAAAGCTAACATGATGATGATCACTGCGGTGCGGGTGGATGTCAAGAATTAACATACCACTGAATAAGAGACCGCATATACGGTACACAAACTGTCTGCCGTACAGCTCAGATGCGGGTCCAAAAAGCAGAGGACCGGCTGCAAATCCGAAACTACAAGAATTTAACCACCTTCGAACATTGTTACCGGAATCTTACACAGTCAAAGTGACTCCCAGAATAGCGACCTCCTGAGACATATTGTAACGTCGCATCAACGTAGGTATACTTGCGACCTACTCGGGCGTGAGCACGACGACGACGAAAGTAATGCAAGGCGGACATAAGCGGTGGAGGAGTACGTGAGCGCACAAACCTGTCCCTGAGTGAGTCGGACAACAAAGTTCAAGAAATGGAAGAACCCACCCATACAGTGAGAATCAGGTTGACCGTCTGGGTTCAGTAATTTGAGTTAACACGAGGAAGTTGCGCGACGAGCAGCCATACTGTTTTACGTGTACTGTTCCAATTTCTGGCATCTAAAACGCGCCATGAGAAAATAAGTCGAAGAGGCAAGAAAATAACTGACTGTGAGGATCATCGGCGGAAAGGGTGTGTGGACCGTGGGCAGGGGTAGTTTTGCCTGTTTCATCTAGTTTGGATTCCGTGAGAGTGAGCTGTGCCTCCAAGTCGAGGTCTCCAGCTAGGTCAAATGTTTCAATGCTGCTGGAATCTTGCATCGTAGGGTCCGAATCCGACATGGTCATTGTAGAAGGAAACAAAGTCATGCCGATGAATTGACGTTGGTTTTAAACTGAATGTCTAGACGGCAGGCGTATGGATGAGCCCAGGGAACATGGATGAACCTACGCTCGGCATTCTGTTTGAACCTAAAAGACTGCACGTAAGCTTAGCGGAATCTCCGAATCACAGACCGAGCGGTATAGTGTTAGTATATTGGGAATGACGGACCGACCACCGTGACGGGTATACATCCTGCCCCTCTTCCTTGAGTGTGTTCGCTCTCTTGATGGGAGAGGGCGGAAGCAAAATTGTTCAGGTAGCGGATTCCATGTGATAATGGCACGTGGCGGAATATGGATAGCCCGACGCGGTGATCGCCGAGCTTAAGGCTTATAAATCGCGCAAATAAAAAGTAACGGCCAATTAATTATGATTAACGGCTAGACTATTAACACTCGGGGCTCAATTCGAGTGGTGGTGTACCCTGGCTGGTCTGAGCATCCTAAGTGTCTGCATATTCATCTTCTGCTGGGAGACCTAAAGTTTATCTACTTCCAAGCCACCTGTTTTCACAAAAATCATCGACCACGCCGCCGCCTCGGCGAGTAATTAGATTTTGCCGATGAATAAATTCCTGCCCATTTCTCTGAGCGTTATCTTAGCAGTCTGATAGATCGTTGAAAAATCAAGCGTCGAAGTAAGCCCATCCGCCAGGCCAAATGGTACCATCAGCCTGCGTTCCGTTCGTTACCGTTTCTGGGAGCCAGATACATGCAGATTGACTTCTTACCTCGTGCGTACTCGAACGCCCAGCAGCCCTCATGCATCTTTATGACAAGGAATGATCAGTCCAGTTTTTCATAGGACGTTCAAAGGAGAATGCACACCTTGTACTGCTTCACCGTCCCGCGCGGGAGGTAGTGCACCATACCCGGGGTGTAACGCTCCATCTCGAGCTGTCCCGGGCGGAACGCCCACTGCTCTCCGACGAGGATGTTAAAGTAGTCATCGGCGGGCAGCCCAGTGTGGCCCTCCGTCCCCAGCGGCGTTCCAAAAATAAATAGGTATTGTGAGGCTGGCGTGGATGGTGTATAGCGCACCCATCGCGCCGCCCGCGTTGTTGAACAGCCACTCGCCCGAGTCGACGTTGATTCTGACGTGCGAAGACGAATATGTGGTGGTTAAGTTGGTGACGATGTGGTGAATCATTCCAGCGGTGTCGTTGGGAGAGGACGCGATGGCAGATTGCGCGAGGGCGTTTAATTCGGCGGGGTCGAAGACATACCAGCGGTCCTGTCAATGGAAATTAGAGATTTTATTGTGAAGATCTGCGGATGAGAAACCGGTCACTTTGATACGGTCTAGCCAAGTACCGATCCCAATCAAGAGTAGTAGGACGACTGAGCGCAAAGCCCACTTCGTGAAAAAACCCTTGGGGTCGGAGTTGGAGTTTCTAGACATGAGTGCGCGAGCAAGTACGAAAACGATTGTGAGAGAACTTGAATGATTTTGTAATAACTTGTCGTACCATATTTTATGGTGTGTTAGCTCGTAACATTCGATTTGGTCTGACCCATATGACAAGCTAAGACTTGAAGCTTTCCTTTCGGTGTGAGATGGAAAAGCAGTTTATTCCAATGCACTCTTGACCACAAGAAGACCGACTTGGCGTTCGATCGAGCGGGACTCCAGGGCTTCAGTTCTGCGGTGAACGACCCAAGGGGATAAGGACGAAGGCGAGAAACATAATATCCAGCCTTGCAGAACGAGTAAATCCAAGGTGGATTCGTTTTTCATCGGAAGGAAACCGAATTCTATTTCAATGCTAAGCAACCGTGCTTACTGCGTTTTAGCGGCTTTTTTCAATGCTCGCCGGCGAATGTCCTTGTGCAGCTCGTGCGTGTACGAAATGTACGCAGCCGGGAGGCCCACCACGTTGAGCACATACTCCATCATCGCATGCGACCAAAACGGCGTGCTGGTCCCCGGTCGCCGCCCATAGGCCGCACCGCACTCGAGCCCGATCTTATCTAGCACAGACCGCACGTACGCTTTGGGAGTCGGGATCAGCGCGGACGGGCGCCGAATTTTGGAGAGTTTTGAGACCTGTGGGTTGTTACCAAGGAATATGACAATGTCGAAAGCAGCTGCAAGATGGAGAGGACGTACCACGAAGTACGTGTTGACGTGCTCGACGACGATGTTGTGCGCGCGGACCTCTTCTGCAAGCGCACTCGTGAACGTTGCAAGGAACGCCTTGGTGCCAGAGTAAGTCGCGAGCATGGGCGAGGGTATGGCGCCCGCAAATGATCCGATGTTGAGCACCAACCCACGTTTCCTACGCCGTTATCAGGAAGAGGCACCACACTGAGGGACACATTCGAGCGCACCGTCGAATCATGCCAGGGAGCACCGCGTATGTCACTCGTAGCGTGGCGCCGACGTTGATCTTCACAATGTCCTCCATCTCGGCGATGGGCGTGTCGACGAGGTACGCGGGCATCGCGTGTGACTTGCCGACGTTGTTTACTGCGGCGTCGTAGTTTGTTTTATTTTTCAATAGAATAAAATGGGTAGCATACCGAGTACACCGACATCCAGTGCGTCCATCTCAGCCGACAGGGTCTCGTACGCGCGGTCGTCTGCGGCAGCAAAGTCGATCGTGTGTACGGCCGTCTGCGCGCCGGGATACTTGGCCCCTGCACGTCCACAAGTCGGAAACAGTCAAATAAGCGAAGTAGTGCTGACGTACGAATTTCTTCGCCCACTGAACCAAGAAGCGCAGTGTTCCGTGCAACAAGTAGCACATTGAACCCGCGCCCGGCCAATTGCAACGCAAACTCCTTGCCGATCCCGTCCGACGCACCCGTTACCACGGCCCACGCTCCTTTCTTCGCGCCGAATTTCTTCAACTACACAGAATCAGTTATGATGGCAATTTTTTGAGGTTTTTGCACAACGCACATTAGTTCCAGGTAGAATAAACGTCTGGACGATGACGGAAACTGTCTGGTATACAAAACGGCCTGCACCAAAAGCCCCAAGCGCGAGCAAGGCGGAAAGCCACCAGGGAGACGTTTTTACTGTCAACATATGGGTGTTTCTCCACCCTGAAGACTGATGAACGCACAGAACGATTGAATTTCGTCTAGATGAGGCTGAAGAGAGTCCATGTCGTGGTATGACGAAGCAAAATTTAGACTACTAGCTTTGATGCGCCACGGGATATTCCGGCACTGCCACCGCGAGTCGGCGTGCTCAGGGTAACTTCAAAACTTGGCTTGAACCATAATTCTGCCAGCTCTATATTTTTTCTATATTGCTACAGAAATTAGGACGAGTTTCACTGGTGGAGAATTAGTTTGGAAACCAGGTGCATGATCATTATCTGTGTGGCAGGCTGATTCGACAATATCAAGCAATATCATGAGGTCGGGATAGATGCCAAAGGGCAGCGCAGAAACTCGAGTCGCACCCCTTGGGCTAGGGATGGTCAAATTTTTGCTTGTAACTAATATATGATTTTTTTCCACATCTAAAGCACATTTTCACCACATTATTTTGGAACTTGGTCGGTAAAGTGGAACAAGGTCGCTCGCTAGTAAGTACGCAAAAAAATATCAGGATTAAAGCCGTTTATTCTGCGTCTATATCACATCCTACGGTTTCTCAGGATGGTACCTTGCACCCTTTCAAAGGACAGTTGGCTGTGTTGTGATTTGTAAGTAGTAGATAGACCAGTCATTTTCGCTGAAGTTCTTTAAATCGCAAACTACACCATAAATAAACCTTGTAATGGCCCTTGCAACCTGTTTGGTCTCAAGGTTTTTTTTTTCAGGTTTTCGCAAGAGATTACGACTTCCGAAAGAGGCAGTAGTGGTTCAACTGTGAGAAAGAATCACGGATAAGATCAGAAATGGGTGTTTTCCTTCTTGGGGGCAACTTACACCTTCTTCCTCGTTATCCGTAGTCTCTTGGACACAGACGCTTGAATACATTGAGATCTCGTACCTCGAACGTATTGAATATGCGAGCGCGGCTCGGAGAACATAGGACACCTATGGGCGTGAAATCCTGCTTGTGGTATATGGCGACGCCCGACGTGAGAGTCTGATATTGTCCTAGCTTAGTAACCATAGTGCTGCAACCAGAGGGGATTTATTTCTGTTGAAAAAATTGGGCTGATAGGGTATAAAATGCGGTACATACAAACAATGTATCGCGACGGATAGTGTTGTGCACCAACAAGTATAAGCAGTATTCGACGAGTCAATTCAATGTAAGATAAGAAGCAGTATGAGAACCGCACCCAGCCGCAAATCAGGAATCGAGACTCGTGGCGCGCCATTGACGAGCGGCACAGCGAGCCCAATAGTATCATTCAGACATCTCAGCAAATTAGTATGAATGCCCGTTGGCAGTGGTGTGTCCGTAGTCGAATTCTCCGGCGCAAAGACGGCGGTGTTGTTGTACCCGTCCAGGGTAAGTGCGACGGAGCTGGCGCGGTAGTACTGCACTACCTGCTCCGGCTCCACGGTTCTGTTGAACGGCGTCGGAAGCGTGGCGGCGATATCAGCAGCCGTGAGGAACTGCGAGCAGTTGGTCGCAACGTCCGTCATGAGGTCTGCAACCGTGGCGTTGTCTGAAACCAGCCGGAAGGTCGTTCCAGTGGAGTTGGACTGGAAGAGGGCCATGGCCATGGGTCCACCTGGACGAGAGCTGTTGTCAGGTTGACCGTACTGCGACGAATTTGCGTTAGATGGGTTAAGACTATGAAGATGGGAGTCGCGCATACCTCCGCTGTATCATACATGTACCCGGCGTTTGCACCGTAATTGACTCCGGACCCCCACACGACAGGCCAGTACCAGAAAGGAAACCCTCTCTGAGTGACGCCTCGGCTGTAGTACCCAGGGTATCCACTCCCGTAAGCTCTAGGTAAAGCAATCAGGGAATTAAGAAGATACGGTTCGGCGTTTCCACAAACTTGGTCCCGTACACCTGACTCCGTGTCGCGCCACCTATCACCAAGTTGATCAACACCCTCATCGCAAACGAGAGGTTGGTAGGTACCTGCGGTCGCCGGTCCTACCCCCAAAGATTTGTCCAACTGAGATGATAATTGTCTTCCCACCCCCACGACCGTACGTGGAAACAGATTTCGTTGACCCACTGCTGGATATCGACGCGGTCTTGCGGGATGTAGACGAACTTGAGCTGCTGGAGGAACTCTTTCCCGTGGTTCCAGTGCTGCCAGTGGACCCGCTCTTGCCAGTAGTTGAGCCACTGCCCGTGCCCTTCCCAGTGCTGGAGCTGGAACTAGTGCCACCAGCCTTCCCGCCACTGGAGCTGGAGCTCGTGCCGCCACTCTTTCCGGCACCGGAGCTGGAACTCGTTCCGCTCTTTCCCGCGCTGGAACTGGAACTCGTGCTGCCCGCCCTTCGAGCAACGGATTTGCCGCTTCGAATACTGAAAAAAGAGACGAACATGGAAGTCGTTCTGGAGAAGAATAAGGTGTCGAAATTTAAATAGGAGAAGGCCATAGCATCTTTCGTACTCGTGTGGTGCACAGCAATCGTAAAATTTCACGAGGTGGGGAAAGGCGATGCGACGATATACCAGTAGTCATATACAGTCCTTGAGCGCGCTGCAGGTGGTATGGTGTCCTAGGAGTTACTCGATAGGGTTCATGGTCCCGGAAGGATGCAATGAAGGACTGGGAATGAAGTCATCCACGTTGAACCTGTCTGGCAGAGATCCATAGTAATTGGGTTTAAGATACTTATTGATGTGGTCCCGGGCCCAGTTTTGAGGCGTGCTGAGAGTGGGCTATCGACATCTTCTCCGGCTCACATCTGGTAGATTTCAAACCGACTAGGGGATCGATACAGCTTCAGCAAGTGAATAGGCAGCTGATCAAGGCGTTTGAAAGGAAGCCGCTATTGCGAATTGCCTTATTTGTTCCAGTGGCTGTACGCTGCACCGCGCCTTGATCGAAACTGCCAACGTTGGATGCAAGGCCGCTGTTAAGCGCTGGTACCTCGGCCACGTATACTTTGGGGCGTTTACCATGACTGTCGACTCCTCCAAGCTATATAAGAGAAGGCTCAGCGGATGGCTGAGCTATGCTTTTGCTTCGGAGGTCTTTGTAATCGTCTCATTAACCCTCTTTCTACCAATTGCTTTGGAACAATTTGCTCGGGACAACGGGTTTCTGCTTCCTGACCGGACTGTGAGGTGTAATGCAGCAGATCCGACGCCTGCAGAGCCGACAGGACGGTGCGTCGTGAAGATTGGATGGCTCTGGATAGATACCGCGAGCTTTAGGTTAGTTCTTGTTTATGTGGAGAAGAACGTATGGGACTGACTGTATCCTAGTTTGTATGTCTACTCATTTTCCGTAGCCCTCCAGGCTCTCACTGTGATTTCAATGGGAGGGATTGCTGATCACCGTGTGCATCTACCTTCTCCCGCTGAGAGTATCTGCCTGATATCCTGTCGAAGCCCCACATCGCAAGATACTTCTCCTAACTTTCGCATTCTTGGGCGCTTCTTCAGCAACGACTTTCTTAGTACTGCCATCAACCTCACCCGTCTGGCTTCTGTCTGCCCTCCTTGCCAGTGTCGCAAATGTGGGCTTCGGCGCCTCCATCGTAGCCATGAACTCGTATCTCCCCTCCTTGGCCAAAGATGCGCCCGAGGTCGTGCAAATCATGACCGAAATCCAGGAGTCCGCAGACGTGGCCGACGAACACGTTGCCGAGAACCCAGACGCCCCGTTAATAGCGCCGTCCGAGGAACGCACCGAACTGCGTGCCCGCTATGACTCTGAGCTCTCGCGTGCCATGTCGCGTATCTCTTCCCTCGGAATCGCCATGGGCTACGGCGCCGGCATCTGCCTGCTCATCGTCGCCCTGATCCCCGTCACCAAGCTCCACGGCTCCACCTTCTCCCTGCGGCTCGCCATCGGGCTCAGCGGCATCTGGTGGGCGGTCTTCACCATCCCCGCCGCGCTTTGGCTTCCAGGGGGCAACGCCGCCGTCTCGGACGAGAACGCCGCGTGGCAGGAAAGTTCCGACGGCAAGTGGAGCGCAGGTCGCGAAATCGTCGCGGCCTGGAAACGCCTCGGCGGGATGCTGCATCCGCGCGAGATAAAGCGCCTGCGGAACACATTCAAGTACCTCGCCGCCTGGTTCCTGCTTTCCGACGGTACGTCGTCCCCTGCACCGCCAATCTTCATTTATTTAATCCGAATGACAAGGGTTCACGACGATCACCTCGACGGCGGTCCTTTTTGGCAAGACGGTCTTGCACATGGAGCCCTCGTCGCTCATCCTCATCGGCGTGCTCACGCCGTTTTCGGGCATCCTGGGCTCCCTGCTGTGGCCGATGCTCCAGCGCCGCTTCGGGTGGTCGAACCTGCGCGTCATCATCATTCTCGTCATTCTCGCGTCGGTCATCCCCGCCTACGGCTGCCTCGGCTTCTTAATTCACGGTGGCAACTTGCGCTTCGGAGGCCTCACCACCCCAGGCGAGATGTTCGGCCTTGCGCTGTATTTCGGTGCGGATCCCACCCGTTTTGCTCTCCTCGTCTTGTAAACCTGATGTTGGCCGCGTGGTAGGCTCTATCTATGGTGCATTCCAGAGCTACGCACGCGCGTTTTACGCAGAGCTGCTTCCTCCCGGGGAAGAAGCGAGGTGGTACGGGCTCTTCTCCATCACCGACAAGGTACATGCTCCACCTCTTTCTCTTCTGTGTTATTAGCTTACCCATTCCCATTCCGCGCGCGTAGTCAAGCTCCTTCATCGGCCCGCTTGTCGTCGGCCTCATCTCGGACGCCACGGGAAACATCCGCTACGCGTTCTTTTTCCTGGTCTTCATGATATGGGCGGCAGTGCCGGTGCTAATGAGCGTGGACGTGGAGACGGGGAGGAAAGACGCAAGGGAGTACACATACAAGTAGCATCATTTCAGACCTTTCGAATACAAACGCATTCGAAGGTTGTGAGCTTGTACATTACATTATATCTCGTATCCATCTATTTTCCTTGGCCCCCAATCTACGCGTACATTTCGTCACCTAACAAGTCGGAGAAAGCGTTGAGAGGTTCCAAACCTGCATGAGATTGACCTCGATGAGGTTCCCCCCAAAGGTGTCTGATTCGTCCATCTGCAACTGCGAGAGAAAAATAAGAAAGGGGCAGTCCTAAGAAACGAAAAGCTGCGCACCGACATCGGAGTGTCTTCCTCTTTTATTCTGGTCCCATCGTAGTGAAACCTCAAGGACGCTGGAAAACAATGTGGTTGCAGTGGTGGATGTGTATCTAGTACGTACCAAGTTCGTGGTTGATTTTTTCGGCGAACCTACGCATAGCTGTCCCCAACTCCTTGTCTTTTTTCATGTCGAAGAGTTGGTCTACAGGGAGATAGATGACGATATGCAAAGGATCACATCGCCAGGCGTACAGTGTGGACCGTATTGAATTTGGAGTCTTATTTTTCCTTCTTGGGGCGGGACTCCAGCTGTGGTGGTAGCCATTTTGTGGCAGAGATTTGCTTCGCCTGAGGAGTCGTGCGTCGTGAAGTGCGGACGTGGGTTGGGATACACAGGTGGGCGCTTTAGTATTCCCCCAGACCATATTCATATATCCGGCGGTTTAAAACCCAATCCCTAACTTCCATGATAGAAGCACCAGGGTGCGTGTTACTCAAGGTACACGCGTCCGCTAAATAAGGAAATGAATAAGGAAAAAACAAGAACTAGTACAGAAGTTTCGTATAGTTGAGCACTCGAGCACACCTGCGTCGCGGATGAGTTGTCGGTATGGAATAGGAACTGAAATACGCACTGCGTCGCGAACAATAAAAAACGGGAACTACAACAGGAGAGCCCACGATGCACCGCCCACTTGCTCCAGACTGTTTAGGGGTGCCGGAAGATAAAAATTCAGGGATTATGAGAAGGACGATGCGTAGATCTTCACGTACAAGCAATCTATCTGGTCCTGATCTTCGATGCCCAAACTTGAGATTCGTGAATGAGAATTCCGCTCTACGACCAGAGATCAAGATAAGAAGGCCTCACTCGGCAGGGGTATTCTCTTTGCTGACTCGTTGTCCGTCATAGACAAATTTGAATGTGCCTGGCGGATGGAGAGACGCGTCAGAGGATGCGCCAGGGACGGAAGACGCGTCGCTTGCCTGCGTCTTTCCCAAACTTTTGCTGCGCGGCCTTAGTCACTGTGGGTAACTAAAGACGCGTTAAACGCACCTCGGCCGCTTGGAAAATCTTTGCGAATTTGGTGTTGGGCTTGACCTTGACTGTTATCTGGTTTCCTTCGTAGGTGATATTCAGATTGAGTTTGGGCTTGACGTCCTCAGGCTCTTGGGACATGGTGTGCAATTAGGTTTCGTGTGGATGGGAGGAGCAAACAAAAGGTCGAGGACAAAAGGGGTGTCACTGCAGTCACACTCACGTGTGATTCAAGACGCGCTCGATTCGGATACGAGTTTCGAAAAACTAAAGTAAAATCGGAATCCATCAGGCAAACGCAAGTCTCACTTGCGAATTCGAGGAAAAGCACAAATGTGCAAGTAATATATCCGTCCGTTGACATAACTGTCACACGCGCAAATGCGCAAATACAGCCCAAGGTATTTATTATACGACTCGCGACCACGATCTAGTGTTCGCACATATTGAACGGCTGAACATACTCACCGTTGTGAGCCGTCACAGATGCCGTGCGCTCTTCCATCAATTCAAGTCTGTAGGCTGCCGCCTCCTCGAGCGACATTACCGTTGTCGGGAAATGGTCCTTGATCAGATCCCGGAGTTCTTGGGGCAGGACACCAAGCAACGACGAGGGCTGCCCACACGCCTCCTCGAATGCCTCAGCCACCCAGTCCGCTTGCTGCGGAGGAATATCCGTCGCCGAGACGATGCGGTTTCGGGTAGGATCGACGAGGAAAATAGCGAGGATTTTGCGATGGCCCGGCTTGGAGGGATCGGCGAGCTCGAATGGTGAGACGCAATGCTGGAAGAGGTTTGGCCAAGAGAGCGTGCGGCCGGCTTTCGTGACCTGTGTAGCAGTCAGATTCCTCGAAACAAGATGTAAAAAAATAAGGAAGGACGTACGACCGAACCGATGTCTTGCACCAAATCACACTCCCTGCAGGCAGACAAGTCAGTGCCGCAATTGACTCTAGATCACCGTGCACACCTGTCCATATCGTACAGCATTCTCATGCAGTCACCTAAGTACTTTCTATGAGAACTAATTTCAGGAGTTAGGTATTGTGTGACAGCGTCTGACCGTCGTCCTGTCCATGATAATCGGGTTCGCCAACAGCAACGCGAAATGATAGCCTAGATTCAGTGATGTTCTCTTCGTCGTAGTACTGGATGCTGCTCAACATCATGCACATGAAATGAAAAACAGCTACGCACATAAATGCCGGATGCGACAATGCGCTCGTTGACCATTCCTATGCGCAGTGAGCTCTGAGATGGCGTACAAACAAGTTAGATTGTACCTTCGACGTGCCAGCTCCCACCCGCATACTTGGGTTGTTCAGGAGTGAGATGTATGTTGGCCAATTTGACAATACACTGAATGGTCCTTCCGCGAAGCGAAACTGGCGAGAATCGACCTTCCAGTTGACCGCTGATGTACTTCTTGGCTTTAGGGAGAACCTTTTCGATCTTCGCCCAGAATTTCTCATTGAATTCATCCTCGTCCTCGTCACTGGCTGGCCCGTCCTCCGGGTACGGCTTACCGCCAGAGCCCCAGATACAGTCTATGTCCTCGAGGCGTTCATCTTCCGAAAACGCGACGCGATCATCCTCTCGATTGGAATCGCCAAGAACGCGCTCGAACAGTGGGACGAACGCAGTGAGGACCTCCTCTACTACGCGGTACATCGGCCGAAGCAGCACAGGGTGAAGATTGTTGATGTAGGGAGAGGCAAGCTTCACGGAACCCTCGCTGTCCACCGTAAAGTCGGAGGGCATCCAGGCGAAAACTCGAGACGTAAACTCTGAAACAGGCTTCGGGTGACGCACTGGGAGAAAATTCGCTGCGATTCGAGGTTTGTCGGGGAGATATGCGTGGGTCCGACCGTAGACGACACAGTACAAGGACGGATGGACGAGGTCAAGCACTTGATTGTTCGTTCCTGGGTGCCAGTCCTTTTTCTCTTCCGGAATGTCTTCAAGAGTCTTGACAGCACTTTTCAAACGCTCCAGAACGTCCGTCGGAATCAGGCGGTCCGAGTACCATATTGCATCGAAACAGGCGCGCTTTTAACGCATGATTTAGTTGAGCATCAAGGATGAAACATTGACTTACTTCAATTCCCCTCTCATTGTCGGCAATTTTTGCATATCCGTCGAGTTCCGCTAGAACGTAGTCGATCTAGCAAAGCGTAAGTCGAAGATCGTTCAACTCGGTAGTCTGTGCTCGCCATCTCTTCTGTGAGACACACTGCAGTGGAAGGGTCTTCTGAAGCTGCTGCTGCTTCGGCTTGCTGCTGCAACGCTTCTTGGCGCCACTTGGTCCGAATTTCTGGATCGGTAGCCTTGCGTTGCCATTCCGGCTTGCTACGAAGGGCCCAGGACAGCTGATACATGGTGAGCTCAAAGGTCTGGAAAAAAGTGAGTGCCGGTGAGTGCTCAATGATGGGTCCACCGCACAGTCAAGGGTCGAGGACCCCATTCATCCCCGTCATATCGCCCGACAGCATACGGTTCAAATGGATCGGGCAGAACCCATGTGGGCCTGTTTTCGAGAGTCGGAGCTTTCCAGCGAGCGGTCTCGTCCTTCGACTGAACCAACTCTTCATCAGAGCTCGACATGATGGGGGAAAGAACCTGAAAGGGGCCGACGTTCGAGACACCTTCGAAACTGACACCAAATCCGATCAAGACCAGTTGAGTTATCGCCAAGTATTCCGAGGATTCATTTGGAAGGGCTACGAACAGCAAGCAATGAGGCTGGTCATGAACTGGAGCGCGAGGGACTTGGACGTTCAGGTTAAATAAAGGACTGTAAGCACCAGCAAATATGGATACTTCACAGAATCATCTTCCACAAGTTCTGGAGGCAAATTATTCAAGTGACTACATAGTATGGACGACCTTCCCAATTCTTGCGGTTTTCTTTGGTTATTCATCCATGGAATTCAGGCCTCATTGACCCTCATGGACGAAACAACTTGTGAAGCTTCAAGTTGTGCACCGCGTCCATTGCATCTTCGGATTTTCCGAGTCAGCGGTGTCTGTCGCCCGCCTCGCGAGACACTGCTCGAACTTTTACAAGGGTGACCTTCAAAATGCAACCGTGATCCACCCCATACCCTCTTGCAGCGGCTTGCCTTGGGTTCGGAACGTCCAATTGAATGTGGGACCAAAGCGACTGATGGCTGTGCGCCAATACCAATTCTTTCTGCTTGCAATGCACTCCTTCGAAGTCATCTTCAAAGCGTGAAGTGTTGCGGCTAGCCCATACGTCTTCGGCCCTCAGGAGCAGCACACTACGACACCAAGTTTGGCAAAATCGTTTATGATTTTCAAGACCAGATGGAGGACTCCCGCACTGCATGCCGGAAATCTGAAAACAGAAACGTGAGGCCCAAAGCGCATCGAGTCTACGCTTTGATTTTGGTTTCGGACCCGGGGCCGCAAAACAAAGCAAGACCAATGCGGAAACAATGCTGTCTCACCTGTGATGGAGGGCCAAAGCGTACAATAACATCCCGCTATTTAAAGGGAAAGCATCTTCTGTGTTTCGTTTTCTCCACCCATCCACTACACTCACAATGTCGCGATTGGAAACTCTCCCGTCCTTCAACTCTTATCACAAATACGAGCTTCCGGCTCAGCATCTGATGCCTGCTGCCCCGCGAAACGCAGTGGAGCATTTAAATCAGATCGAGCAACAGCTCTTCGCCCTCTGCTATAACGTCGAGGATTTCCTCCATGTCCCTAGGGAGGAACAGATTCCCGATCTCGAACCAGTAATCTGGGACTTTCTCCATCAAGTTGTCAACCTCCTGCCTCGGGCATTGGAGACTCAATCCATCGAGGAGGCTCGGTAAGTGATGCGAACTCGTCAGTATATTTGCCGGGCTCACGCACTACGCAGAGTCGATTTGTATGAAATGCTTTTCCGTACACGAGGGTTCGCCGTCCACCGCACTCTGCCACCGTAAACGCTAACCGACACTACTTTTCAGGACGCCTCGGTTCACGTTCGGCGAGTTCGTCAATCCAGGAGCCGATGTTCCCGAGCCCGTGAATCTCTTTATCGGCGATACACGCGTAGATCCAGCGATCCCCGTCCACACCGTTGTCGACAGCAACCCATATTGCGAGGCCAAAGATTTTGAGCTGACCCTGAATGCTCTTTCGGCCACTGACCTCCTCGACTATACCGTGGAGTTTGTCCCCGATGAGGTGCCGCAGCCTGATATGGACGACGCATCTGGCGCGAACGAAGTCGAGGAGGCTGTGCCACCTAAGCCTGCGCGCAAAGCCAAAGCCAAAGCCCCCGCAAAGGCCAAAGCCAAAGCCCCCGCAAAAGGTTCGAAGGGCAAAGGCAAGGCGTCGGAAGTCGAGGCAACGGAACCTGCAGAGAAGCGAGCGGCTAAGGGCAAAGGGAAGGCGAGGGAAGAAGAGCCAGCGGCCCCAGCAAAGCAACAGGCGACGAGAGGAAAGAAGCCGGCGGCATCAGCGCCGTCGAAAGCTCGCCCTCCAGCGCCTGCGCCCACACGTGCGCGTTCTGCTCGCATCGCTGCACGCGGTTCATCTACCCAACCTGCTGCGCCTGCCCTAGCCGCAGCTCCTCCCACCACCGCTCCTGCCGCCGTTCCTGCCGCCGCTTCCGCTGCCGCTCCTCCCGCCACCGCTCCTGTCGCCATTCCTCCCACCACCGCTCCTCCCGCCAGCAGCCGTCCCATCGATACTGTCGATCTTTCTAGGTCCCCGCCTGATATCCTAACCAGGCGAACTCCATCTCCCCCTGCCGATCGTCCTATTGCCGGTCCTTCTAGGCTGCGAGCCAAACCAGCCAATCTCCAGAGAGCGCGAACCCGGGTCATCAACCCAGATACTGGCATGTTCGTAGACCGGGACGACGACCACGACGAGTCAGAAGACGAGCAGGTCGGCCAGAAGCGAGGGCGGCCCGTTGCTCCAGAGCCGCCGATGTCTCCGAAAAGGCCGCGCCGTACGCTGCCTCCGAACCCTCCGAAAACCGGCCCAAACCCGCCGCGAGGGCAAGTTGGCCACCGTGTCGTTGAAAACGGGGTGACGTATACCCTGTATTAATTTGGTTGCCTGTACAGTACTTTATCCTCTGCTTTTTTGCTATCCGCTACGTTGCTGCGTTGATGTATACTACCTTACCCTTGCCCAGAACCGTTTAAAAAAACCAGAATTGCACCAGTCTTGATGAATATCCATGCTGTTGGCGCGCACCGGAGGTTGCTTCCTCCACGACCATAACTACTCCATCTCCGATTGTCTTGACGTCTATTTCCGATTACACTAATATACAGAAGAACAAAAGATCGTGGCCTGCCAAGGAAGACAGTAAGGTCAAGGGTCAAGACGCATCTCGGGATTGGAATTCTCTGAGCACTTGATGAAAACATGAGGACCACCATTCCCTTTCCTCTCGTTCCTGTGTCTGAGGGCTGTGTGAATCGATCAAAGAGGGACTCTTAGGTAGAGAGCGTTGCGACATCAGACCATCCCAGCCCAGATCGGTGCATGGCGTAGAGCCTCCTAAATTTGATATCGACCGTAAGGTTAGCCTTGAAGATTGCCTGAAAGCAGAAAGCCAAGTCTTTTGAGTCTCGTCGTTACTCGGAACAAGATCCAAGGGAGGAGTCCGAAGACGTAAGACCTCGAGAGAAGCATTTTGATAGATAACACTGTCGGCCAGATTCTTGATGTTCACAGGGAGGATATCCAGTTCCAGAAATGGGGATGTGTCTGTCAGAACGTGAGCACAAATCTACAAACCAAAAAATCATCGTACTGTTGGGATCGTCAGTGACCTCGGTGACACCAAGAATCTGGCTGATCCCGACGTTCTCACTCAACGTCCACTCTTCGAAACCGTCGTAATGCGACTTGAAAACGCGCGCAAAGACCACGCAATCTGTGAAAACAAAAATCTGCACCAACTGGGTCTCTTGATCTGCTCCGCTGCTTGAAAAATCCGAGTTCGTGGAATGTTGTGAGAAACCTGATCTTTTCGAACAGGGACCGAGCAGGCGGGATGGAAAATGAGACGAGGATGGCGTCCCCGGAGCTTCCGACGACGCGGCAGACGACTGTGCGGAATATGAAGACCCTGCTGTACTGGCGGAGGCATTTGATCCCGATCGTCCACGGCGCTGGTCCCATTCGTGAACGGCCTCGAAGAGCTTTTGAGCAGGAGGTTTGCCCGAGTTTCGGCAGTTATCGACGGGAGGAGATTTCTTGGCAAGATGCTGGGTCCTATCTGAAATGCACGGATCTGCTCCCACCCGAAGAAGTTGACCTTGACAAAGCAATCTGCGGCCGCGTTTGGCTAGCGAGACCGATGGGGGAAGACCTTCGATACGTCGTGACATACTCTTCACAAGGTCATACTCATCCTCCCGAACTTTGACTTCCGTCATGACTTTGATGACCATCTCAGTCGAATGAACGAGCGCAAGTGTTGGAACATAGTCGCCATGCGCCTTTGGCGTACATTCGTGCAATTTCTGAGGAATGTCAGGCAATATTGCAGGACCAGAACGATGACCAGCGTACTCGAAATATTGCAGGGTACTGCCCCAGTCTAGTCACAGGATCCACGAGGAGATTCTCCACACTCCAACCACGGCTTTCTTCGGTAGACTCCTGTATTCGGACAAACTCCCCGAAATCATTTGTCGTGTCAGCGACGAGTCGAGCGATCGTTGCGGTCACATTGACCAGTCTCGCTAGATATGGCTGGTAAACCTCGAGGCGTTTCACGAAGCTCGCCCGTATTGCCTCTGCGATTCGCTCGACGACCGGATGCTGGGCTTCGCGTACACGACGCAGGACGGAGAGTAAGTGAGTATGGAGATTTAGGATGTCTTCAACCCAGTCGAAGAGCTTCGCGATCTCGGCGGGTACACCAGAAACATAGCACCTGGAGTCTTGCATTCGAAGTGGAAGGATAAAGAGGTTGATGGTACTGGTGAGACGTGAAACGAAAGACTCCTCGGTAACGCAGAGGGTGTATATGGCCTCCTGACGATGAATCTCGAGTGTACCGTAGCGGTCCGCTATAGCGGTGTAGCTTGTGGGCGAAACGGTGGATTGCCAAGTGTCTTCCGTTTCCTCATCTTTTAGATTCCTATCTTCCTCCTCGTCGTTACCCTCTTCTTCCTCCTCGCCAGACTCCTCACCTTGCCACGGTTTCCCGACGGGCTCAGAACTGCGTGCGCCGTGGTCGTCGTCGTCGTACATAGACGATGCGCTGGAACTCTGCGAGAAATCGACTGAAGTGGGTCGGACATCTTCCAGCTTCCGACCTTTCAAAATGGTCCTGTCAAAACACGTTTTTGGCCCCAGCTGTCGTGCTTACCACTTACGTCGGCTGTCCGCCCACTCAAGGTCCTGAAAAGCTTCTCGGCGCCGAAACTGAGATTCCCTGGACCTCTTCCTCTTGCATCCCCATCCTCCATTCCCACCCTCGCTAATGACGAGCCGCTATCCATGTACGACAGCCCCTCTCCTTGTCTTGGATAAGCCCCTGCGTATCCTGCATCCGAGGCCGATGGGGGAATACCCAGTGCCTCCCGCTCTCTCGCAGCCGCCAAGCGAGAATGTAGCGCGAGCATGACAGTATCTGAGTTGGCCAGGTCATCCGAATGTCGCTGGAATCGCGGTTGAAGGCGGTCATGGGCGTGGCGATACGACGTCGGCGATTCACGCACATGAGGCTCTTGGCCCTCGTCATCAGGTTCTTCGTAGAGGCTTTCGGGGGACTGAGATTGAAGATCAGCCGAATATGGCCGCTCAGGTTTACGCGGGGAGCTGACGGGAGAGATTGGACGCGGTGGGGCAGAGTAATAAACGGAGTGTCGCCGTAGTGCGCTTGGTATGACGTCGGCTCCTTCGTCAGCTTGCAAGGTGAGCTGTGCGGATTGTCGGATGATGGGAGAACGCGAAGGGTTTTTCCTTTCCTTCTTGTCTTCGACGTAACGATCCTTCGGCGGACGGGGAGGTGCGGGGGATAACGAGCGGCTTCGACGATCCCTGCGCTCCCGTTCTGGCCTAGAATCCTCTGGATCCCGCTGCAGTTCGCCGTCCCTGCCACTTGAAGACGACACCAAAAATCGTGGTGGTTCTGCGTGCGAAGTTGGCGTAGCTAAATCCAATCCCCCGCTTCCGCTAATCGCCACACCACAGGCATGGTCGCTGCTTTCGCCACTATCATCCTCGGGCTGTCTGTAGCCCTGAAGCTGCGAACCCAGCTTATCTAGGCCTTTGACCAGACCCAGGAGCTCTTTTCGCCGGCGTTCAGCAGCTTCGTCGACGGCGTACTGCGCGTCCGGGTTATTCCGGCTAAACCGTGCTCGCAGTTTGGATGCAAACGACTGCGAGGTGTACGGGGCGGCAAGCCCAAGACCGAGACCGACTGCTGCCCTGGTCTCCCCTTCACTTTCGCTCTCGCTAGATAGAACGCCATTCACTACTCGTAGCGATCGTCTGCTCCTACCCGCTAGTTCATATCGAAGCTCCAAGTCCGATGAAGAGTCGTCTGCGGCGGCTGGCTCGGATGGCCGAGGTCGTGGTGTGGAAGAGGCAGACCGCAGCCCTGAGTTCGCTCGAGGTCTGGGAATATTGGAGACTGCAGAACCCTTGACCCCACCAGAGCGAATGTCGGATTTCAGGATTGGGGTAGCGATACTGGGGGTGTGCAGATCCGGTGGAGCCCCCGGGTCTGTCCGCGAGCGTGGTCGGGTGCGTATTGGAGTCGGAGAGGCTAAATTATCGGCCTCATTGTTCTTCAATCATAGATCAGAGCTGGAAGAGATGAGATAAATGGAAGTCACCTTCAAAGTCGAAGAAACGAGAGCAGATCCTGAAAGAAGCCGCGAGGAAGTGGTAGTTGCACCAGTGAAACTGCGACCTGGAGCCTGGTCGTCGCTTCAAAAGACTCAATACTGGAGGCGGTTATTTAGACTGAGACTTACCTGTAGCATCTGGTATTTGGAGGAGGCGCAGCAAGCGCGGGGGAGCGAGGTGATCTGAGCTGTAATTTGGGCGTTGGCGCACGGAGAGCTGACTTTAATGGTTTGGGTGTCGGAGGTGCGGGCTGGGAGCAGAAATATGAGGGATCATCGAGAACTTGTGCCTCCGGGATGTACTCCGAGGAGCGTTCATTTGAATCGACATCATGTTCAGGAGAAGATGGAGGAGCAAAAGCCCTTGAGGGAGGTCGCGTCATCCGATCGATAGTGTCTCGAAGTGAGGGCAATAATTGAGCTTCAACGAAAGGAAGGTTCGTCATGTGGCTCTCGCGTTTGGCCGCGTTTCTGGATCCGCTCTTGCTTCCGCTGGAAATAGAGAACCGTTTATTTTCTACAGGCTTCGGTTTGGGGCAGAATTCGAATGAAGAGTCCGAGTTGGAGGAAATGGGCATAAAGGCAGAGCTCCGCCGGGACTCTAATTTGCCATGGTGGTGAGAGTGAGAGTCGGAAGAGGACGTTATCGAGTCGTTTCTGGCGAGCGGCCTTGGGGAAAGACCCCCAGCTTCTGCGTAGTGCGAAGGAGGCAGAAAAGTCGGCGGACGCGGACTTTGTGGGAGGGGAGAACGAGACTTGCTACGGCCGGAGGTGTTGGCTCGTGCTAGAGGCATAAAAGCGAATACAGAACAGATAAAGCAGGAAAAGAAGAGCGAGACAAGGCGAGTGTGGTAGGTAGCTCAGACTCAGACGAGTCAGAGAGGAAAGAACGCGGTCATGTGACATCACATCACCGTCAGCTTGCAATGCGAATAAGTACTCCAAGTCGACACAGATAATGCTATTCAATAATTTGGGATAGTGCAGTATCGAAGAGTGTGCTCCGCGTCGTACACCACACTTTTATTTCGTTGAGTGTTCGTGGAAGTTGATCGCACAGTTGTAGCCTTGGCCCTTGTAGGCTGTATATAGCACAGACCGACGATCGCTCGTCTCTGGCATTTCTCGGAAATCGTGACAAACGAAGAGCCGTAGACCGTCGGTGGAGGAGGCAATAGACTCCTTCCAGTCGAGCAGAGAACAGAGAAAGAGAATTATCCAGTGGGAGTTAGTACATGACCGCTCAATTACATTTATTCTTCGTCTTCATCCACCTGCGCTGCGGCCTTCACATGTAGGCCCCATTGCCCCCATTCAGCAGCAGGGGTAGACTGAGGGACAAATAGTCCCCAGGTGATTGCATAATGCTCCAGCACGAGATCGAGCTCTTCTATCTCATCCACGAGCTCAAGCTGTGATATCCTGCGGGGTGCCCAGTTAGTAGAAAGACAAAGCAGAGCAGCAGAATCACCTCTCGAGTTCCGCAGGGGGGATGTAAGATTTTCTGATTTCCTTGAGGGTCAGGGCATGGGCGGTTGTGAAGCCTAAGTTGAGGAAACGTCCCGGAAGAGATGCGATGTCGGGGTAAGGCGCAGCGCCAGGGAGAGACACCTGGCGTGCCTGAGAGGAAGAGATGTGAATAATCTAATCAGGACACGCTGTGGTGTCCAGCACCTTCAAATTTTGCACCATGACCCGCCCGAACGAGTCTTGGAGGCGGAACATTTCGTACACGATACTACCAAGAACGGCGCTTCCGTCAGGGGAAAAGTAGCCGCGAAACCATCGAAGAACGGCGGAGGACTCGGCTGGCGACATATAAACCAGAACACATTCAAAAAGCAAAAGCGTCGGTAGGGTGGGCGAGAGTATTGGGTTGCTTTCCGACCCAAGTAGCCTGCCGAGTGTCTCTTCTGGCGGGAGCCGGAGGTCTACCGGAAGAAGATGGTACGTAGGCGAACTCAGACCGGTGCCACCATGCGCTATATCGAGCGGGTCATTGTGACTGGTAAGAAGATATAGAAAGTTCCGACGCACCCACCGCCACGTCCGCAGGATTCCCCAGCACCCCACTCAGCTCCTTGCTCTTCCGTATTGCCATGGCCTTCTTGGCCGTAATCTCTGCAAAATCCATCTCAATATACGCGGCGAGGGCATCTTTATGGGGACCAGTCTATCTGAGGAACGGCATGAATCTCCGAATCTCTGCATCACAGGAAAGCGTACCGCAATCCGCCAGAAACGCGTGTCGCTCCCAGACCCAAGACTGACGATTTGGCAGCGCGTTCCAAGCTTCGCCGAGTTTTGCAGCCATTGTGAGACGAGATCGTCAATCGCGGTGGCTCGCACGAATGTGCCAATATTGATCAAAGGGGGCCTTGGAGGCTGGAGGTGCGAACGAGGTACAAAAGGCTTGATGTAGGGATCTTGGAGATATCCCTTTTGTACAGCCGAGAATCGAGCAAGAGCAGCATCTGTGTCAGTGAGCCGGATGGAAGAGTCTACGTCCTGCGATGATAGCATGGATTTGTTCATTCAATAAGTCGGAAGGGCACTGTAAAACGGAATTGGCGACCCCTCCAAGGATCGAAACGAGCCTATGTACTCCAATTGGCTAACAGAGGATCTATCGCGGTAGGCGCCACAGCAGTGGATATGAGAGAAGAAAAGCAAGAGCGATCAAGTCTGCCAAACACAAGAATTCTATTATTGCTGCTTGCAAAATAGCTGGCGGTCACGCGTTTCACGTCACATTTCATCCCTTTCAAGAGCTCATTTCGTGTTCGCCATATCTCAACAACGGCGCGGCGGATCCTCAAGTATCTTAGTGGACTTTGAAGTACTCGTCGATCCCGAGGGCGCCCCGTACTTAGCTAGGCAATCCGAGCACTTTCTGCCATCAAGGTCAGGTTTAGAGTCCAACAGCGAGTTGCCATACTCGGAAATTCCCAGCGAAACAACAAAAATTGATATTCAAGTTTATATGAGTCACATAGCTGACTACAGGGCGCCCTCGGGCTCGATGAGTACTTCAAAATTCACTAAGAAACTTGAGGATCCGATGCGCCGTTGTCGAGATATGGCGAACGCGAAATCGGCTGAAATGTGACGTGAAACGCGTGACCGCCAGCTATTTTGCAAGCAGCAATAACTTATTATTCATGTAACTGTACCAGTGTCTAATGCTCAATGGGAAGTACTGCAACGATGGGAGTATTTTGGAAAAGATAAACAGCCAGTCCTTCCCTCGAATTCATTTCCAGGACAACAGCCAAGATAGACCGTATCCCTGGCCGCCCATGAGCTGCCCAAAATTGTTCAAAGGTGATATCAAGGCGCTCCAGAGGCAACACCGCCTCCACAGCCTTGTGTCGAAGCAGGAAGCGCGCGAGGTCAGTTTGTGGCGCGCTCGATAAGTTCAGACGGGAGAGCTTGGGGAATATAGCCTTCGGGATGTGGTAGCGTGCCTCTGGCTGGAAGAGCGCGTCCAAAAAAGTGGGGTGGCAGAAATTCAGGACGAGAACGGCGAGTTCAGATAGAGTGCTGAAGAATGCGTCCACGGCGTCCCGGGCACAGGCGGCGAGCCCCACCAGCGAAAGCTGACATAATTTCACGCAACTCGGGGCGAGAAATTGAAAGACGAGTGCCAAATTGGTCTGTGCTATGCTCGTCCCTTCCAGATAAGGTAGCATCGTAGGAGAGTAGGAAACGTCGTGAAAGGTGAGGAAATGGAGATTGGGTGCATATATGCAGGCTGCGAGTCCCGTTATATCCCCGATGTAGCCGATTCGTAAATTGCGAAGTGCTGAGAGCCTTATGGGGTGAATGAGAGGCCCGAAATCGTTAATTGGAGCCCATCCCTCGAAATCAAAGAGTTGCAGCGTCCCGCTGCATTCATGGAGAATATTCCACATGTGTCTCAGGGAAGGCCGTTCGTTGAACGTTAAACCTTTGAGAACCAACGTCGTAACGTTCTGCGCGTTCAGCTGACGAAAGCAGAGAAATTCGCGAGAACTGAGTCCGTTGAAAGCGGTGGGGTAAGGCGTGAACATGGGGACCGCAGAATTGGCTCCACGGACAACGTGAAATTCGATTTGGCCCGGGACAAAGACATGAAAGTATTGCAGGGACTGGAAGGGTATTTGTGAAAAATGGCCAACAAAGTCCACAGCGATTTTTCGGTCGTGCGATACCAGAACAAGAGCATGCAGGCGAGCAGCATGGCTGGATATGATGGCACTCGCGTCCTGGTGCTGAAGACGACCTGCGTGGAAGAAAATGCCAATCGGTAGGCTACCGGAGCGCTCCATAAAGGCCTTGGATCTAAGGTGGTCTTGTTGCTGACTCGGAAATGTGTGGATAGTGACATTCTTCCAGAGTGTGGGCGCGGCGAGAGCAACGCTTCGCCACGAGTGGCAGACTTGGGATAGAACTACAGGAAACCATGGGTTTGGGGTAGTTTTGATGCAGAGCACAAACAGTTCATAGAGAATGTCGTGTGGAAGTTCAGCAGGAGCCGATTGCTTCGTGACCTTTCGGTATCATCAAACGGCGGACTTAGGTTGAGATAGAGAAAAACCTACTGGCATCAAGGAGGAGGAGGGAGTCATCTGTGTTTGGAGGCCACTTCATGCTACGTTTTTAAGTAGACAAAGTTCAAAGCAGACAAAGCGAAACGTTTTGAGCCAGAGTATGGTGACAAAGAACAGATGGACATGACGTGGCTATGAGGTGCCAGTTCTTTCGAGTTGAGATCGAGGTATTAGGGTCGTAACGAGCAGGTAGCCAGTGATTCGCGGAGTCGACATTGGCGGAGAGGGCAAGTTCAAAAAAGGCAATTTGTGGCTGTGTCGAGTCACTCTGCTTCCGTGTTACGCTTGCATTTTTTGACCCAATCCACCAGTCTCGTTTTCTGAAAGCTCGTTTTCTTCCCTGTGCGATCCCTCTTTGAAAACTGTGTCAGTGCTAGCTTCTGCTGCTTCTAGCTTTCAATACGGGTGGCCGCTGTCTCTACACTAAGGTGTGCGGACTGGCCGTGCAGCCCGCCTGGCGTGCATCTTTGGACGAGGTTCCGCCGAGTGGGAAGTCAGTGCAAGAGACTACCTCCCCCGCGTCTACAGACATGAATGACCTCACTTGAAGATACACCGGCGTTCGCTCACTGTTCGGTCCATTCTTTCGACGAGATTCGCTCTGATCTTCGCGTCACTTCATTCTCGCCGGCGGCTTCTGTGCCTCGCTACCTTCGCGACTCAAACCTGATCATCGAGACGATCCATTTCTTGGTGGACTTCTAAGAGCTGAGCATCCACTTGTCTGGCGCCTTGACTAGATCTGGGGTTCCTTTCTACTGCGAGACTATACACTCTGGCGCTTGTGCGATAAATTTGCCAGGCAGGTCTCTCATGACGTGGTCCTCCGTTTGTCAAACCGACCCACGAAGTAAGTAAGCATGAATGGACGCGAAACTCGTTTTCAGACAGACGCGAGGTAGGTGAATGGCGGAGTGGAGAGTGATCATGGATGTACGTAGTCCGGAGGTCCCATCGTAGCCGACGGAGTCTACGACGAATATCTCAGTCATTTTTGGTGGTATGGTTTCCGAGCCGGCGCTGAACCGACTTGCTCTCTGTTACTAACTTCTTGCGGGAACTCTCCGATGGGAATTTATAACTTCAAAAGGCTGCGCCAGGCTCGCCGTCCATGCATATTCGAGAATGAAATAATAAAATAAAGTGAAATAGAGAAGAACGTTACGATCGCGACGCGACGATATAGAAAAGGAAGGTGAACGGCGCGCTTCTAGTTCAGGAACCGCATCAGTGGCACTGCTCTCACAAGATCGGCCGCAATATGTCGGGATCAAGGTTGCCACAATCCATCGCCAGCAGTGGGCAATGGCGGAGCCTGCGACGCTCCTTTCACTCCCTAACGAGGTCCTCATTATAATATTCGAAAACCCTAGATTCCCCGTCGATTATCTCGCTATTCTCGCCGTGTTATGTCGGCGCTTACATTTCGTCGCACTACCCATCTACTTTGCGCGCTGCGGGATGCCCTCGCCCACCAAGTCTGCCGTCATCCATCTCGCTAAAGACGGCCAGGACGTACTCGCTGCGCTCAACATGGCCCTCTTCATCACATCCATGGAGGACATCAAAGTTTTTTTCCCCCATCCAAGCTGCACGTCGGTTTTGCCACTACTACGCCACCTCTGGCGCTTCCACAAATTCATATCTCGCTTTCCCTCCGTTAACCGGGTCATATTACAACTGGATGCTCGTAATAGCATGTGCAATTCCACAGGCGATGACAAGGCGTTACGAGCATGGTCCTCCACTCTCGGGGGCCTGCTAAATTGCTTGGTTGAAAAGAGATGCACCGAGGTGACGGTCAAGTACGGGGGTTACCTGACCAGGTCGTACACGTTGGCTGCCGGACCCACGAAGCGGGTGCGGAAGATAGTGAAGGCTATTCAGAGACTATTTCTATCCCGGGCGGCTATGGAGGGGAGAAACTGGGACTTTCACCGGTCCCGAGAGCAAGGTCGGGAGCGTGCGCTCACTTCAATACCCGCGAAGGTTTCGCGGTCCAGCACGCTGACCTCCCTCCACATCCAATCCGCCATCCTCATCATGCCCCCATGTCTCAGCTGGACACTGTCGGCACTTCGACATTGTCCCATCACATCCCTCAGCCTATACCAAATATCCCTGGAAAAAGAGATATGGATCGCAGCCCTGCCCCTCATCGCAAGGGCGGCTCCCAACCTCACCGATCTCTCTCTATCCGAATTGGATTCAATTTCGGCTGTGGAAATCCTCGGATTCTGCTCGCGCTTTCCTCGATTGGCTGCCCTGAACATTGGGTACAACGAGGAACGTCAAGGCATGCCGACCAGGTGCACGAAGGGACGCATCCCACAATTTCGAAACCTTACCTCCCTCGTCGCACCGCCCGACTTCATACAGTACATTATGCGGCCACGCCCGTCCCTTCCGAAGCTTGTGTCGCTCTGTATCGTGTTCCACGGAAAGACGCACCTTTCGACCATTGTCGCGCAGTTGTCTGATATCTGCGAATTAATGGCGGCGCGCTCACTATCCCCCAGTCTATCCCTTTCTCTATCGCTCTATTCCAACATCACCGTCAATGCCTTTTCAACGCTCTCTCATGATGTCACGAAATACCTTATTCGCGTCGCGAGTTTAACGCTCGAGATTTTCCCTACCAACCCCGACGACATTGCGCACTGGGTGCATCTATTCCCTTCTGCTCAGCATGTTTCCCTAACTCTCAAGTGTGCGGCTCCCGATGCTTACGAAGGCAGACTAGTACAAGCACTCTCCCAAGAAAGAGGCTGCCTACGGACTATCGTGGTCGATGGGACAAAGCATGTCCTCGATGATTTACCACCACAAATCTAGTCATTTATTCGTATCTTTACAATCTATCTGTAGGAATGTATGTGTTGTACTCAGTGTATGTACCCTCTTATTTATTGCTTTATCTATGTACATAACAGAGCTACCCAAACGGTACGCGGACTGGTAACTTGGCTAGGCGTCTGGCCAATTCGGACGACTATGATTGGTTCCGGGTCATGTGCGTACTGATGCTGGACTCAATTTCAATTTCATGAAAAGCGCAAGCTGCTGGCCGCTGCTAGATACACTCGAGTCTTGCTCCTTGCCTCCCCTCGTTTTGTCGTCTTGTTGGCCCTCGGATGAACTCATTACCTTTTGACTCTCTCGGTGTACCTTCTGGCCACCATGTTCAAGAAACGCGCGTCAAGCTAGCTGCAATCTTTGGCATTTTCTTTCTGTCTCTTTTTGCCGTCTCATTCCCCACTGTGTCCAAGCGCTCTTCAGTCTTGCGGATACCACACGTCGCATTCTTCATCGGAAAGCATTTCGGAACTGGTACTTGGTCGATAAAACGCTCACCCGCCGATGACTTCACTAACAATTGGCAGGTGTCATTCTTTCTACGGCGTTCTGCCATCTACTACAAGACTCTTTCGAGCATCTCCAGAACCCAGCGCTAAAGAAGGAATACCCTAGGGTCGGAAAGAACACGGGCTTGATTATGTTCGTGCCATACGTAGTGCTTGAAGTGTCGCTGACAATCCTCCAGCTTGAGCTCACTGCTGCTGATCTTTATAGTAGAATGTACGCCCGTCTTACTCTCCGCTGCATTATTTAACGCGCAGCAGATGTTTCCACATCATACGTAGATTTTCTCCACGCAGACCCCTCTGCGCCATCTTCGCCAGCTGGCTCCAGTGCCCCATCCCGCGCCGAGTGTTCGGCTAGACCAGATGAAACTACACCCCTCATCGTCGTTCCAGTTGAGATCCGTCCAAAACCCTCGCCGCTTACTCCATCATATCTGGCCGCCGTTCTCGCTCCGCCACGGCATTGTCCACTCAGCCGCCACGATGGACGGCTTCTCAGCATCTGCGTGACCACCGCGAACCATGAAGTAGAGCACTTCCACCCAGAAGAGGACACTGATGACGAGGCGGAGTCCGAGCGACATCATGACCATGATGCGCCCAAAGTCGGACGCGGGCGCCAAGTCGTTGGAATAATTGTGCGAGCGTTCTCTTCTGTCCACGACATTCAACTGACTTCCAAGACGTAAAGGTCCTCGAACTCGGCATCGTGCTGCACTCGCTCGTCATCGGGCTCACCCTTGCCCTCACCACCGGGGGCGATTTCAGTACGTTGTCAATACACGTTCAATACAGGCTTTCCGCACTAACACCGTCATACTCACCCAGCTTCCCTCCTCACTGCGATCGTCTTCCACCAGCTTTTCGAGGGGCTGTCGCTTGGCATTCGCATCGCCTCGCTGCCTGCGCCGAAGGCGCACCACCGCGACTGGTTCTCCATCATACTCTCGCTCCTGTTCGCACTCACGACGCCCGTCGGGCTCGCGATCGGCATGCTCGCATTCACGCGCAGTGCACAAAGTAGTTGTTTTTCCAATTGCCGATCTGTCATGTTTATACTGACAAAACACACAGAACTCCCGAGCACGCTCCTCGTCAAGGGCGTCATGTCGGCCTTGTCGGCGGGAATGCTTATCTACGCCGCCACGGTCGAGATGATCGCGGCGGACTTTGTCTTCGGCAACCTCGAGGATGGGCCTGGGCACGCGCACGCTGAGGGGCACTCGCATGAGGTCGAAGACCACGGGGCGAAAGAGGGTAAGCTGCCGAGCGTGGGGCGACGTGCGCTGGCGCTGGGCAGTCTGCTCGCGGGAGTGGGGAGCATGGTGCTTGTTTCGCTTGGGGAGTGAGCTCCGCTTTTGCCCGCAACGTGGGTGTTGAGTGGTTAGACGTTTCATGCTTTCGGGATGCTGTGGCTACGCTCGTAGCGTCTGGTCTGTACTACTACCCAGCTATAATGCACTATTGTATAAATCTGTACTTGTATCCGGAATAATTAGCAGTGCTAGTGGATCTCTGAGAATCTCTCAAGCCCACTCAATGTATGTGCCGAGACCAAGCTCCTCGGCTTTCTGGATTACAGCGCACGCTATCGCGACATCTTGTAACCCCACCCCGACGGACTTGAATATTGTTACAGGTCCCGTCGTGCGGCCAGTCTCCGCACGCAGCGGTTGACGCGCCGCATCGAGGAGCAGCTCTCCGTCCGCACCAAAGGAAACGAGCTCGCCGATTTCGATGGTCTGGCTTCCCTCGATTCCAGCCGCGATAAGTTCCCCTGCTTCTGCGAGACACGCAGAGCGCGAGTCCACCAAGAGGGAGCTCTGCCGGTGTGCATCAGAAGGGAGTGCGCGTCGTATCAGCGCACTGTCGACTTCGTGCATAGTGTGCTTGTAGCTGCCGATCAGGACGATGTGCGTTCCGTCGCTCACCCAGGAGGAGAGGAAGAGCGGCGCGGTCGATGACGTCGCGCAGATGATCAGGTTCGCGGCAAGAACGGCTTCTTTTAAGGAAGGATCGGGGCTCGGTGCACTCGCGTCGTCTACCGCAATCAAAACGGCTTAGCCTAAGATCCAAGGGAGTTCATTGGCACTGACGGGCAATGCAGGATATTTGAACGGCAGGAAAGCGGGTGCGGAGTAGATCTGCGAGTTTCGATGTGCGTTCGTTGATAGAGCGATTGACGATGGTGCATGTCTGGATCGAAGGGAAGGCGCGCAGATGCAGGTCTAGATGTGATTCAATCTGCGACAAGGCGTCGGTGAACCACCCGTAAAATATTAAGGGCAACAACCTGAGCACCTGCCCCGAACGCGACAACATTTACTGGTGCGTGGGGTCCAACCAGATTGGTTGAGAGAAGGGAGCCTTGCGTTTCGAATCAAATTAATGCCGGTCCTTCATAGTAGCATACCTGCAGCGTTTCTTAGTGCGGTAAGATTGGACGCGTTCAATATTGCTTTTACTGCGCCGGTTTCTTCGTCTAGGACAAGAGTAGACGCTGGGAGGCCGCGGTGGTCAGTAGGTGATGTCGGGACACAAACGACCTTGATGGAGGTTCCTCGGAGAGTTGCATGGGCTATTCGAGCAGGCATGAACAACGCGGTATGGTTTTGCATTGGGAAAGTAATGCGAGGAGGTGTATATGCCTCGGATATTTGGCCGTTACTCAGCACGGAAAATACGTGAGCCATGAGCGTCTGCAGCGCAAGGGGAGAAAGTTTGGATGTAACTGTGGCGACGTCCACTCCGCCTAAGCATAAAAGAGACATATTTGGTGGCTGGTGAAAGCTGGTGGAAATGATTCTGTGCACGTGATACTACCGCCCAAACCCAAATTTGGGAATTTGATGTGAGCGTTCCCTACTTGGGCGCTACTTGCTCTTTTTCTCTTTCGATTCGTTTCTCTGGATACTGGGCTTCCTTGCTCGGCTCGGACAGAATTTCCCCATTATATACAGCCCGCTGGAATGGGTGAATTCCTATTCATCTTTCATCGACTCTGGGGTCAAATAATCCATTAGCTCATCTTACTGTAAGCTTGCCGCAGGCAACAGACTCAAGTTCACATTATATGAAGATTAACAAATGAGCTACTCAAGTTGGGTTTCATAAGTTCTGTCCATCCGCTGACTTAAGTTCTGTCAGAACTAGTTATGGGTTGTCTTCAGTTTCGTCCTACCTGATAGAATGAATCAAAAGTCATACCTTGGCCCGCTTTGGCTTCATTGGAGTTCTCAAAATGAATTGTACTCGTTGCTGGCGCTCCATTATTCAAGGCGCTGCTGCTCTTCATACTTCGCGAGCATACCTATTACCTTGGGTGTTTTGATGGGGCGCCATGTCGCGCCTTCCTCTGTGACCAGCTGAGTAGCTGCCTTGCGCTTTCTCCCACCCATCTCCGCAAGCCGAGCCCGCTCCGCTCCGTCTGCCGCAGCACCAGTGAGTCGGCGGAAAAAACCCACAGTGCCCACGCGTCCCACCAATCTCGTTGCCAAGTCGTCCCACTGCGAGCGCGTGAACTCGGCCACCCCGGAGGCAAAGTCGACTGGGAACCGCTCAGTGTCGTAATACGCGTTGGGCTCGCGGGCATTGGCTGCCCACGGGATCTCTTCACCCCCGAATGCGGCTTCTAAGTATCGTGAGGGGAAGTTTAGGCTTTGAGCATTTCCTAGAAATCAAAAAGGACGTAACGTACGATATGATTCGGTTAGGAATTGGCTGACTGTCTCCCGCAGGACCTTAGGGGATATGTTGTCGAGGTCCTCGGCGCTGAGGGGAAAAACAGGCTGTGGGCGCTCACGGGTGGCGGCATAATCTAGCGTAGGAAGTACATGGTTAGAATAGACGGTTGTGCCGCATTAGTGTCTTACCTCTGAGAGGCTGTTCCACCCATGCATACATCCCGTTGATAGAATCGTCGACAACTTTCTTGTGTTGTGCTACGAACGATTGACCCATGTCAACGCCCACGGGAACAGCTTCGACCCTGCTTTGATCGTGAGTACTACCAAAGCCATCGGGAGTGAAGTACTCGCTACTCGAAGCGCAGTTCACCGTCTGTGTCTATCCAAGACATTAACATGGTGGCGACGAAAGGCCGGAATTTGGGGCTGGCATTGAGGGTGTAAACCATGTGCTTGAAACCGCTTACGACCAACTCTTGGCGTCTGAGAAAATGTTGGTATGGACGATGCGAACCTTTCAGCTGTGACTTACGCCAACCAGTCGACATTCTCCTCACACATGACCGCGGCTTCCCATGAAGCTTGATCTTCTTTCGCCCACAGGATGGCCTCCGCTTTGCGGAAATTGCCACCCGCATTCCCGCCAGAAAAGGTCTTTGAAAGAGCGTGGATCTCGTCGTGGCGATTATCGCGAAACTTGTCGCGACCACTGTATGCGGCGAGGCCAAGCAGCTTTGACAATATAGCGCCAGAGGCATCTGGGCTTGCTGCGTCGTTGTCGTCCAGCGGGGTATGGCGTTGTTTCAGTCTCTCAGCCGTCCTCTTGTTACTGATAACCTTCTGAATTGCCTATTTGGTAGCGATGTCAAACAGTGTTGCAATTAAGGGTCTTAATAAGGGTGCCCGCCGAAGCAAAGGCCTTAAGAACCATTAAGGGTTAATTAAGACCATGTATTTAAGGATTAACTTAAGGGTTAATTCCCAAAAAGGTAATAGATGAATACATTGCTATCAATTGCTCAAAATTGTCACCGAAGCCATTCTGCGCTCTTGCATTAGGTTCCTTGTCACTGTACTCTGCGAGGAGCTCCATGTAGAAGCTTTCCTAGGGCACAACTCGAGAACGGTGTGCTGGCTTTCTGATTGACTGCAAGATTTTGCCCTCAAAGACATTGGTGAGCATAGCATTCGATGCACCGACGTGGGTATGATGCTGCAGACAGCAACAGCGGGAAAATCAGTGGGCTGTTTGATCGTTTGATCGGCCATCAGCCTTGCCGGTCCGAACCATTGACTCCTAATAAGGCCTTAACAAAATTTCAGCCCGTTGTTAAGGGCAACCCTTAACCTTAACTTAAGGCCTTAATATCTTAAGGCCTTAACCCTTAACTGCAACACTGATGTCAAAGGCGCGCACTTAGAATGAGGGAGTCAAAAAATGTTCACCAGTCGCCACCCCGCCTTGGTGTATCCGGCTAAATACTGATGTTGTGGGCCAATAGCGCGCTATTAGCGAATATATCCCAATTTGAATCTCTCTCTCTTTTTCCGATTTTCCCCTTCTTTTGCAACTTGAAAAAACTTGATTTTTCCGCCCGCCCACAGACATAGTACATGAGCCGGGCTTCACATCGGTGTATAAATCATGTTATTCTGTCGAGCCGTTGTGCCGGAGACTGCCATTCATTGTTGATGGACCGTCAAAATTTTGGCCGCCGGCTAAAAAGTGTGGGAAAAATATGATAAAATATGGAATCGACGCGGATTTTCAAGGTGAGTTTGAATCTGAAAAGATTAAAAGGATTCATCGAGCGGTTGTTGTGTAAAAAAGATTCACTTTGGGATCACATGTTCTGCTACCAGATGATATTTCGGATAATACCCCTCCTAAGCTCCTTCTTTGAGTTCTTATACCCCACTCCATCTTGTCCTCAACAATAGTCTACTCCCATGGCCACTGGCCTCTGCAGCGTTCTGACACTCTAGGGTGTAGCAGGAAACCGCAAGCCCGCCGAAGCGGACCCCGAATATATGAAGCTCGGAGAAGGGCTATGTAATGTACAGTGATACATACTAGGAAATAGAGACTGATTACAGTGTCCGCAAAGAATCTGAGGGAGAGGTGGGTGGGTGACGCAAAAGAAGCTTTAAAAGCCTGGTGCAAAGTTAGTCTGGCTATGCTCCTAGTGACTGACGGCGGCGCCGCTCACGTAGGCCAAATTTTGCTTAGTAAATTCACACTGGCGTAGCCAGAGATGAATAGCAAAATCTGGTGAGCAAGCCAGAAATAATCAGCGTTGCTGAATACAGAAGGGATGCGCTGAGCGCGTACCTTGTGCTGGTTGAGGCGAAGCCGGGAAAAGCACAAGGTGAAATTCATTGAGATATATCCCCCCAGATGTCGACCTCCGCTAAAACAATAGCACCGACATCTGAGACATCTCAGTGAATTTCAACAACGAGGTCGACTGACCAGAAAATGGCGGTGCCAAATGATAAATATTGCTGCGGCGGAGCTGCTATTTCCGCATCGGGTGGGCGCAGAGGCCTCCGAAAAATCTCCCTACCCTTGGAATCCCATTTTACTCCAACCTCTGCAGCGTTCCGACACTCTAGGGTGTAGCAGGAAACCGCAAGCCCGCCGAAGCGGACCCCGAATATATGAAGCTCGGAGAAGGGCTATAAAGAGCTGTGGATGATGTTGTGGGGAGGTGGTGGTCAGGAATGATGGATGCGACGAGCTGTAGAGAATTATTGGAGGCGTAGCCTCAGTGCAGCAAGCTGCTGCTCCGCGCGTATCGTGGGATTGTCGCGTATGTAAATCTTCCAAGCTGAAGAAGACCAGCGTCCGATGGCTTGGATGACACTCTCGCTGAGTCCGAGACTCGCATAGAAAGTGGCGGCACCAGCGCGAGGAGAGTGGCCACCGTACTCGCGGGATAACAATGTAAAGAACTTCTTGTCGAACCAAGAGCGTGTGGGAATAGTGCCGTTCTCACATAAGAAGAGAGCCGCCCGAGCTCCGTGAAGAGCATCACGCCGAGAGGCGTACTCGTGTAGGAGGGAGACGGGGTCAGTGATTTCTTGCACCATGAAGAGTACGTCCGTACCACGATAGAACGGGTCTCCTTTGTGATACGGGAGATGGTACTGGGCTCGTTTGTCGGTAAAGATCAAAGATGCGCGCTTGATAATCTTCCTCCAATCAAACAAGTCCTTGTCATTCTTTACACTGGGGGCAAACAATCCGGCCCAACGCAATTGGGGCCTATTAGGGCCTAACATCTAACGTTTCCATTGTTCTACGTCATATCAATCAATTACTTGCTGTCAACTATTCTGGGATCATGGTCTTATCACATCCGATCACCAACTCAACGGGCCTTGAAAAGTTCAACAATGATACTTAGTAGCTAGTTCGGAAATCAAATTTTGAAAGTTGTTTCAATGTTGTCAGGCCAGATTTCCATCTTGAGTTCAAAGTCTGTAGGCCATTGAGTAGGCCGAGTTTGTTGCAGGTTGGAGGAAGCAGTTCCCCCAAGTACACTATTCTACTGGTTGTCCATCAACAAAGGGCTGTTGGTTCCATCTCTGGACGTGGTATGATGTTTTTGGCTTTCGGCATCCCCGCCTTGTCTCCTGTTGCCTGTTGAAACAAATGACCACCAGCTGTCAAGTAAAAGTTCTTTATGGAATAGTGTTTTTCAATATCTTCCAGGTGATTTTGAGGTACAGAAAAATATATTTTGGTATGAAAGAGACTCGAGACAAGTAGACACACAGTGAGAGATTAAATGAAAGAGCGACAAAGAGCAGAACTATATAATTGGACTTATACATCGAAATGAACTATAAGTTCAAAATGTGTTCATTTTTGCTCGATTCCTGACTGATTGTCTTCAGAAGTACCACAAACTGAACCGACAGGTGTCCCCGCCGGTAATATAAAAAAAATATTGAGGAAATTCCGATGGGTATTGGATGAAAAGCAGCTGCGAGCAGCAAAACCCACTCATGCACTAGCAAAATGCAATGCACTGTATTTCATGGGGGATGAAAATTTGTCAGACTTGTCATTGGGGTTGATACAGTGTATAAAACTATATTTCACAAAATTTCACAGTTAAATTTGAGACAGAACGACCGCAGGACGAGTACTACTATGACGGGCCATGCGTTGCAAAAATAAAATGAAAAATAAAATTGGAAAGTTGAGAAATAAAAAATTGCGGAGCACAAAATAAAAATTTGAGCGGTCAAGAAAATAAAAAATTTTGGGGCCAAAGCAGGAAATAGCTTCAAACTGGGTCTCTGGACTCTACTTGAGTATAGTATGTATATCCCTGGGTGATCGGGCCAGTCAGTCCATTTGTATGGCCAAGGAAGACAGAAAACTCGTTTTCATTGCTGCACGTCATTTGTAATACATCTCGACAAATATGTGATGGCCTATCATTACATCATTTCTCGCGATACGCGTGACATGTCAAACCGTGGCATCCAAATCGGGCAATTGATCATGGCCAGTTCGGCAAAGTGTGAATTTGCCGAAGCCATGCCGATGTGTAACCTGGAAGCCTTCAGGCTCACTCAACTGCGTGCACCTGGGCTGAAGGGTTCCTGCTCGTCCATAGTCACCCAGAAGAAATCATAAGAAAAATATATCTTTATAATTATCACAGACAAATCTACTTATTAGAATATCAATGATTCGATCAAGACCACCTAGGAAAGGTGGATGAGAATCACCAACAAAGCTTTGGCTTTGGGGTGATGCCCTCCTCAGCGGCAACCACCCACATTCAAGTGTTTTGGTGCTAACTTGGTAGCGACTTGGTGCGGGGCCAGAACTGATGGGTGATGGGCCATCACTGTCATCTTGTTTTGCGGATGAGATCAGAGATTTAACAAGAAAACCTTGTTTTCTGTCTTTCCCAACCTTCCAGGTGAACAGACTGTCTCAAACATGCATAGTACACTCCACTAGAGCCTATGGAACCAGTCTGGAGGTATTTGCTGCTTTGACCCCAAAAGTTTTTTTTTTCTTGGCTGCTCAATTTTTTATTTTTCGACTTTTCCAATTTTTTATTTTGTTTTATTTTTGCAACGCATGGCCCGTCATTTACTACGGCTGAACGAGCTAATTCAAACTCCGCCTGTCACCTTGAAGTCATTCAAGAATCATCTCTAAATTCCGTGACCCCTCATTCTAACCCCATTTTCTTGCTAATACACTTCTCACTCAGTATAAACTCTCCTCCCAAGTATCTAGACAATCCACCCACCACCAAACACAGTGCGACGATTTTTGTCGGGTGATCAGTGGTTTTATGTACTCGGGTCAGGATCTTATGACGGGCCATGCGTTGCAAAAATAAAATAAAATAAATTTTTTGAAAGTCAAGAAATAAAAAATTGGAGGGACAAGAAATAAAAAATTGAGCGGCTGAAAAAAAACTTTTGGGGTTCAAAGCTGCAAACACCTTCAAATTGGGCCCATAGGCTCTGGTTGAGTCTACCATGCATGCACTTGGGTGATTGGGGCATTCTGTTCACTTGTAGGGCTGGGGAAGGCAGAAAACTGACTGTTTTCAAGTCAGATCTGAATTTGTAATACAACACGACACATATGATAGCCCATCATTCCATCAGTTCTAGCTCTCTGTCTCGGTCCGAGACTCCGGAATTCGATGCCAGAGAGGCTGGCAGATAGCAACTGTAAACAACATAGCCACCTGTTTGGCTGTGGTCCTGAAAACTTCCTGAGTCAATTTCTGCTCTCTCTGGACAAACGTGGTGGCTTGGCTCAGAAACTAGGCAATGCAGTTTTCAAGCATCTTTCTTGTCGTTGATGAATATCTTCGTGAATGTGGTGAAGAGCGCCTAGAACTGATGGAATGATGGGCTATCACACCGTTGTCATATCATATTACAAATGGAATCCTGCAATGAGAAACACTTTTCTGTCCAAAAGTGAGGCTGAGACTGCCCCAATTACCCAAGTACATGCATAGTATAGTTAATGAGAGTCTATGGGCCCAATTTGAAGGTATTTGTAGCTTTGACCCCAAAAGTTTTTTTTTCCTTGACCGCTCAATTTTTTTATTTCTTGGCCCCAATTTTTATTTTTCGACTTTCTCAATTTTTTATTTTATTTTATTTTTGCAATGCATGGCCCGTCATAGGATCTTGACCAAATGCCATCTGTGTTCTTTCATGTTCTTTCATATACTAGGACCAGACACATATCGGTTCAGTTTGCGTGACTTCCGAGGTTAATCAAACAAAAACTCAGACCAGGTGAATGCATTTCGAACTTCTAGTTCATTTTGATGTACACGTCCAATTATAGTATTTATTGTGTTATCGGACTGATGGAAGTACAAATCCCGCGGCGATCACTAGAAGATTAGATTGGAAGGCCGATGTCAGGCCCTAATTGGCCCCAATTGCGTCGGGCCCAATTGTTTGCCGGCAGTGTTATGACGAGCTCCCCCGAACGATGGCAGCCGTAAAAGCAACACGACAGCAGCACGGCGAATAAAAAATCGTCGTACAGGCCGGTACAGACAGCCAGCTGGAGGAATGCATCGAGATGTGATGGCCGCAATGGGAGCTTGTGATGCACAGGGTCAGCGCGAGCTTTTTTAGAACCTCGAATGGTCGCCTGGACAAGAGGGTCTGCACGGCTCTCGTCCCATTCGGGGTAGAGGTCTTTGAGAAAGTGGCGGGCTCCTGAAAGGTTTTACGGCCCAGAAGCAATGAATTGTGAAGTGTAGGCAATATAACGGGAAAGGGTCTGGGGAGTAGGGTCGAGGGGAATGGCATGGGTCTGACAGAAAGATATGTAGTCTCTTGCACCGATTGCGTAACCCTTGGCGGTTGAGAGCTCGATGGACGTAACCTGCAGATGGACTGTCCGCTGATCTAAATCAGCGAGATCCATCCTGGGGCGAGCCTTCCGAGGAGCAGAAGGCCTGCCCAACGCGCTCAAAAGCACTCCCTCCAGCGCGCAGGCAAGAGCTCCCTAGGTGGAGCAAAAAGGCGGACGCGGACTGAAGGAAACTCCCATCGAAAGTCTTCGAGCAGGAAGCGAGAAAGAAGATCAGCTCGTATGTTCTTCTTCCCAGCGATGTGGCGAACACGTAGATCAATGCCAGACTGCATGATTATCTGAGCGATAGCGAGTACGACACCATTGTGAATAGATTCCTGGCATGCAAGAGAAGCCAGGACAGAGACAGAGTCAAAGCTGTCGGACCAAAGGAGTAATCGGCGAGGTGGAGAGGGTAATGATGCGGCATGATGAACGGCGGAAAGAATTGCGACGAGTTCAAGGAAGAAAATGTCGATTTTTATAGTGGAAGGACACTCTTTTAACTGGTAGGCAAATCCCAGGTTGGAGTATACAAAAGAGAGACCAGTGCGGAGACTGGCATCTGTCCAAATCACCATGTCAGCATCACTGTCTTTCCATGCCATGGCGTCGACGAATCGAACCCCGATACAGTCACGGATCACCGAAGACAGCCACGTCAAATCTTCGATGACTTCTCGATTGAGAAAGATGTTCGCATTGGCATGATTTTTGCCTTTTATTTTGCGGTAAAGTTCGGTAAGAGCAGGACGAGCCCATGGAAGAACATTGAGCATCCAATTCAGATGACCCGCGAGTTTTTGCCATTCGCGAAGCGGATGTTGGTGGTCTTTCTTCGAAATGAAGGTGTTTATTTTGGCGATGATGTCTGTGATGGACTCGGGGGACAACGGAATGCTACCCAATTTGGCATCAACGTAGAACCCAATGATTTTCAAGGTAACACCGTCTTCCTGCTTTCTGTCTTCAAACGGACACCCGACAAATTCCCATAAGATTAGGAGGAGAACTTGTCGACGTGGGCGACGCTTCCCACGGTAAAAGATGAGGTTGTCGGCGAAGTCCCAGCCAAAGAAATCATCCATGTATACGAAAAGCCCAACAATACCGAGCTTCCTGACAGCAATCCAGCATAGAAGGCCAGAAACTGCGCACCAGCACCGAGGAGAAGCCCGATTACCGAACACAAGGCAGCGTACAATGTGCAGCACCCCATCGACTTCGACAATCTGATGAAGCTGCCATAATGGATGGGCAGGAAGATTCAAAAACGCGCCCTGGACGTCCGACTTGAATAACATGATATCGCGGCCAGGATTAGCGACTCGAGCTTCATGCAGAGCTTGTCCAAAGTCGTACATATCATTGTAACGGACATGCCCTTCCTCTTTGGGAATGCCGTCATTAAGACCGGATGACTTATGGTCAGTGATGATTCGAGGTTTCTCCTTCTGCCAGACAACGAACATGGGAGACATTTTCATCCCGGGAAGGAGCTCGTTATTCGGAAGAGGGCCCGACCAATGTGTGGCATTTATTTCTTTGTCGCGATATGCACGAATGGCAGCAAGATCTGCTGGGTCGGTAGAGAAGTTCTCGCCAACCACCTCAAGTTCTGCCTTGTATTCACCATCATGAAAAGGCCAGAAGCCTTCGTGCAAGCCGGTCATTACAGACTTGACAAAGGGTTGATTAGGATGGTCGGCGAGAAGATTTTCAAATCTGTCGACGTTGAAAGACATCTCGACTTTGATGTGATCTTTCATTGCACGAAGCGAACCCTGGATTATTGGGTTGTTGGAGAGATGGGTAGGTGGTGCGGGTAAAGGAGGAGCGGTCTCTGTGTACAGAGCAGCAGGAGATACATTATTCAAGGGAGATGTGGACCACATGAAACCGCGGCGGAATTTAGGCATATGGGTATCCGATGAAACGCTGACTGCGGGGCTATATGTGAAATATGCGCTTTACAGAACTGGAATATCCAAGTCCTATATGCAACACACAACACTAACAACACACTGCAATCTACGTGCGGGTTCGGGGTTCTAATCCAGTATAGATTATGGCAATTTGGACTTAGTTCTTGTGTGAGCGAAGTGTGATTTCAACTCTGCAAGACTGAAGTTCGACTATCAAGGCTTGTACTAGACGCGGAAGCGACTAGAAAGACAAGAAAGTGGGTTTTATAACAATATGGTAGTTGTTGAGGGTTTTTGGAGAAATACTCCACAAGAGCGACTTAGTTTCAAGTCCAAGTTCCGTGCAAATATTATTCGCGAATAGTCTCGTACGTTCAAGACAGTTGCCAACAAGTCCGTTGTTATCAAATCCGTGTTCTCGCGTTCGTTCTCGTGTCCTTATATCACAATATCTCGCGCGCAAACTGATATGATCCAACAAAACCAATATATTGCAAGAAACCCAAACGAAACTTTTAATAGCTTCTAATGGTTCTCCGAGTGTCTCCCAAGAACTATCAGATTAGGCGCTAAGCACTAGGTGCTTGAACGTCCAACGAGACGGGGTGAGATTTCACTGTCTAAACTAGAATATTACATTGACTTTTATACACTTCAAGAACCCAAACGCGGATACAAACAAAATAGAAACAAACTCTGAGATGGGGATAGCTCGCTGACTAGCTAAGGCTAGTCGGCGTTATTGAGCTATAATTAGTGATTTCTGGGTCAGTCAGCCGGATTTAAAGATGAATGGAGTATAGATATGGGTATCTGTGGACCAAAGTCCTAATTTGGCCTTAAAGCCGTGGTCAGACGACCAAGTTGGCTCAGTAAGCCCGGAGTAATCAATTCCTCATAGGAACTGATTGGCGCGCAGCTCAGCCTTGGTAGAATTACCAAGATAGAGCCCCACCTCAATGGTCAGTTGACCCCCTGACTATCAGGTATTATCCCCGCTAAGTTATACTCCTTTGTACAACCGCTTTGGGATTCCGCGAATTGCCGCCTGACGGCCCGCGAGTACTGGCTCATGCCTAGGTACCAATGGATAGTTCAATATTGCTCCTAGATGGATTCCCCTCGTAGATATCCTTAATCAGGGACGTGAAGTTACTCCAATCCGTTTCCAGGATGGTTGAGCACTTATTCGCGGATACTCCTTTCGGCCTCGTTTGGCTCCGCGACTTTACCAGAAGCGTTACACAACCTTATCCTAGTGGTCCGCGATACGTTGTACCCCTTTAACTGACTGCCCGGATATGACATCAGCCCTCAGTGAAGATGGTATGTTAAGCGCCCTGGGCGCTTATAATTATAGTAGCGCTAGCAAAATTGGAAAATTGCTAGGCTGGCCCAATGCCAGGCTCATCATCTCCCCTTTTCATAAATCTTGAGTGTCCCCACTCAATAGTGATTATTTTCTAGTTGCCAAGACTTGCAATCAACTATCAAGTCATCAATAGAACACCATCAGCCCCACTCGGCCTAATGAGTCCGGGATCCACGCGTTTTGATTGACAGTATGTGTCAACCTTAGATTTTGAACAAGTTCAACTCGAACTTGTGTTTTTACGCGTCTACCCTTCATTTCCTCGCGTTTTATTTATAGACTACGCGCCGCCCCCCGTTCCTTGCTTATATAAGCAATCTTGGAAACGTACATAGTCTATTCGCGGAAAGAAGCCAATTTATATGTTTTATTCTGCCAAATTTTCCACAGACGCTTCATCCGTTAGAAAACTCCGTTTCCTGGCTGCCAGGTACGGGCGCTTGTGCACAAGCCCTTGACAAACATATGTAATCGCATCAAATTTTCTTCTTTTCTCCTGCCATGTCCTCGTCGCCCACACAGCACTTCCGCGACTTCCGCCAACGTTCCTCCGGCCTTTTCGGCGCCGACTTGTTCTTTGGAGCAACAAATGCTTCAATTGTTTGACCGGCCGCGTCCGCGATTGTACTTTTACCAACCGCGCGGCGTTTGTCGAACGACTTCGCCTCTTCCGTGAAGAAGCTCTTCTTAGCATTGCTACCGGCAGTGCGTTCTTTTTATTTTATCCTTGTTAAGTCAAGCTTCTGACTTTCCGCGGATAGGTGAACTTGCTTGGCTTATGCCTTTTTATGCCAACTGCGCAGTCGCTTTTCGCCTCTGGGACAGCAATCCAGGCAACTTGGACCAATTCCTAGCCTCTGGACTTATCAAGTTTGTTAGCTCTCCTTCTAACATCCTCGACTCCGGCTTGCGGGCGCACGTTTTGCGCGGTCCAGCTATGATCCCTGATCATATTACTGATGAACTCAAATCCGAGCTCATTAAGCGCGCGTTTATTTAGTTACTTAGATACTATTTCATGTAACCAAGCGTCCTAAGACTCTTAGTTAACAGAGATAATCTCTAAACACCCATGGGAGCAATTCTAAGTTCATCAAGAACTTGTTCTTGTGACTATTATCTCGGAGCGGACTTTCCGCGAATAGTGCCTCGCACCTGTTTGCCGTGCTTAGACTACGGAGTCCGAGCCGTATTTAGCTCCTAAGCGGATGTCTTGGCTTTCCGCACGCAAATCATTGCGTGATATGCCTATATCCGGAAGACAATCTTTTCTAAGTCCGAACGACTCTTTGTCAGACGGTCACTCCTTCCAAGATTGCGTGATAATAACCCCTTTTTGGGTTTTATTCCGATACGCAGTCATGCGTTCGGCGGTAACTTTGTTGGTCGCGATATCTCGTGGCTCTAATTTTAGATCCAAACTCCGTAGTTCCTTTCCCATTGGATGGGACGAAGTCCAAAACAAAATTTTGGGCCGAGAGCAGAGTCGCGATTAGTGTACTCCTCCCCTTTTCATAAATTATAACTGTCCCCAGTTATCACTGAGTAAGCCAAAATTTTCCAAGGGCGAGTTTCCTTTCTAAGATTATTCGCGGATGTATAAAGATGCGCTCGTCTTCACTCCATACATCAGTCTCCTTTCCCAATACCCTTCCTTATTCAAAATGGCGCGTGCTACCGTCCTGACTGCCGCTCAACGCGATTCTATCCTCGCTATTGGCGAAGCTGTCGCCGCCACTCATTATGCTGAACGCGCCAAACAGCGCGCGTTCCTGGACGAGAAGACTGTGGCCTTGGTAATTAATGTCCTTGTCATATTTCATGATACATGGACTCATTAATTCTTCAGGACAGCTTCTCTCCATATATGCACCTCATTGCCAAGGAGAGGCCCTTGTACGATGTTATTTACAACGTCAAGAACTCCTATGGTCAGACCGCGCTTGGTGTCTCTGGCATTATTGGTGGTCGTTACCCTCTCTGTCTCGACCTTTGTGCTCGCATTCGTACTGAGCGCGACGCTATTCGCAACGGCGCCATTGCCTCTCAACAAGCGCACCGCACTGAACTCGAGGATGCTCGTTCCGCTGCCGAGGATCTCCAGGCTGAGACCAAGGCTGCTAAGAAGGCTGCCCTTGCTACCAAGGGCTCCAAGGGCAAGAAAAACGTGCGTTTTAACTTTCCGCGGATAGTTCCTTCCTCTGTATCTGACTGTTTCCTCAGCCAAAACACAAGTCCAAGGCAACCGTCGACGACGCCGACGATGAAGAGTCCGTCTTCGACGACTCAGAGTTCCCAGCCATGTCTGGTACTGGTGAGGCGGACGACCCGATGCAACTTGACACTGAGATGGTATGTCTCAGAAATGCTGCGCGAGTGTCTTTCCGCGATTGACGAACTCCACGCCGCATTTCTTCGTATGCAGGTTGGGGTGCGTTCTCTCCTTTGCCTACCCCCTTACGTAGCCCGCTAACGATCCCTTGTCTGTTTACAGATCAATGAAGGCTCCGCAACCTCTACCGCGGTTTCCAATCACCGCGTTACTCAGTCCATGGACGGCTCCGCCTCTGTAAGCGATCCAGACCTTACTAGTCTCGTTGACCAGGTTTCTCGTTTATTCATTGTGAGTAGGGGTCCAAGGCCCTCATTAGTGCGCGCCCTATGTCGGTACGCCTATCATTCCTTCGTATGAAGGGGATTGATCGAACCGCTCGTTCCTATTATAAGGCTATGGCGATTCTATCTCGTACTGACCCATCGTCAGCTACCGGCCCTGTCGTTGAAGACTTCCCAGTTCCCCCTCCCAGGAAACGTGCGCGTAAGCAGCTCCTTGCTCATGAAGACTCAGCCGACCAATATGCAGGTTCGCCTTGTCTCTCTGCGGAAAGTTCGTTTCTGACTTGGCTTCAATTTTATAGCCGCAGAACTCGCAACTAACGGCCCAGCAGTCCAGAAAACTATTGCCCAAGCGCGCAAAGTTCTCGCTGACTATGGCGAGTCCGAAACCATCGGGTCCCTCCGCCTACAAGAAGCGGAACTTCGCAGCCGCATCGGTTTCAACAATGCCCAACTCAGGTACCTCCTCGAACACCGCGACTACCTCGTTCAGGACCTCGCCCGCGTCCTGGATGCCCAACACGACCGCTCCCAAGCCCCGTTGGCGGAAGAAGCGAAGTGAGGACGGGTAAGTTCTATTTTTCTTCTCCGCGAATACTCGCGCTGACTTATTCTCGTCAGGACTGAGTTCGTCTGGAATAGTAACCTCCCGCTTGGCATGCCCAACATTCGTACTTGTTATTTGATGTAGAGACTGTACCTATATTGCAATATAACAGGCCCTGGCCTATGACCAGAATGCAATATGGTGGGTCTCGGCCCATAGGCCATATATACCCGCAATGCAATGCGTCCATTGACTGTCGTTGCCCTTCCTAATTGAGAAAAAAATTGAATTCTGGCCTTTGGAATACCCCCTTTTGGTAGCTTATGTGTTTGATCTCTGATGGGCCTGATAGATGGCCCATTCCATTTCCTTTTGGGTTGCATCATATCTCCCCTGATGCCAACAAGCTCATATCCCCAGCTCCCGCCTCCCCGGGTTCTCCCTTTCCCATCAAATCTCCCGGCAATTCCCTCACCTCCACATTCCACTCCGGTTCTTTCCTCCTCGTCCCGGTTCTCTCCATCCATCAAATCCCCGGCAGTTCCCCCTGTCAATCAAATCTCCCGGCAATTCCCTCACCTCCACATTCCACTCCGGTTCTTTCCTCCTCGTCCCGGTTCTCTCCATCAATCAAATCCCCGGCAGTTCCCCCTGTCAATCAAATCTCCCGGCAATTCCCTCACCTCCACATTCCACTCCGGTTCTTCCCTCCTCGTCCCGGGTTCTTCCTTCCCCATCACAGCCTCGGCAATTCCCTCGCATCCACCTTGTATTCCGGTTCTTTCCCTCCTCGTCCCGGGTTCTTCCTTCCCCATCACAGCCTCGGCAATTACCTCGCATCCACCTTGTATTCCGGTTCTTCCCTCCTCGTCCCCGGTTCTCCCGACCCTAGTTTCCCGGGTCTCTCCTTTGCACCCGTTCCCTTCCGATCCGTCTCGGACTTGGCCAAATCGACAGAAATTGGGTGACAGGAGGCTGTGCTGTGGCTGTGCCATCTCCTACGCATTCGATTCGCCACGTCCGCATTCGATTCGCCACGTCCGGCTACCACCCCTCAGTCTCTTCCATAACTTATTTTCTTGGTGAGAGGCCTACAATGTACTACTAGTCCCAAAGTTACTTACCACGTCCCTTGTGCAAAGGCTTCGGTTTCGGCCGCTCCTGCGTTGTCCGGCTCGATCGGGTCCTTCCCTCCTCACCGGCGTGCAATCGACTTGCGCGTCTCGGCGCCCCAGCCTCGTCGACCTGCTTCGCCTTCTTCCGCGCGGGACGTTCGTCCACAGGCCCAGCACTACCTGCAGGTGCCTTTCGTTTCTTTGCCTTCGCCGGGGTCTCGTCCCTTTGATTTCAGATTGTCAGTAAGCCGAGATCCAGTCCACCAAGTCCACACGCTCACCTCTCGATGCATCCAGAGTCCAGCAGTTTCTCCAGGGCCCACGTCACGTCCGACACCGCTACAACCCACTCCTTCGCCGCGCCTGGCTCGTCCATCCGATGAGCTGCTGAGCCCCACCAGCATAACGTCGCCATCACCTGCAGCAAGCCATTCTTCCCATGCATCGCCGCCATCTTGTCCCAATCCGCCTCCTCTGGGCGCGAAAGCTCGCCATCGACCAGTGCCCGTTCCGCCGGCTGCAGGCTCTCCCACCACCCCCACCACCTTGCGACCCATCCGTCCATTTCTCGCGTCCCCAGCTCATCGCCCAAGCTGGGTGGGTGATTCCACTTCCGTCCTCGCGCGATCCACCCGCCGACCTGATGCGGCCGGTGTTTAGTCTCCATATGCGACGAACCGTCGACAAACCCCCACTCCCGCTCAAAGTCGAAGAATTTCGCCACACACTTGGCCCATTCCACCCCCCAGCCTCTCCCCTTCTCGAATTCGGCATGGGCCCGGCCCAGCTCTGACGTCCAGCTTGCGCGGTCGTCGCGTTTCCAGTACTCGTCGTGCTCTTCACTTTCCTTTTCGCCACCGTCCTCGCCTCCGATGTTGTCCTCGTTTCCATCACCGTCACCGTCACCGCCTGGCACGGCATCGCCGCGCACGACATTGTTCCCGACGACGTCACCGTCACCCTCACCGTCGCCGCCTCCCTCGGCGTCGCCACCCACGACATTCTTGTCGTTGCCTTGGCCGTTGTCCACCACGGTCGGCGTTGCCGTTGCCGAGCGCGCCGGCGTCGCCCTGGCCGACGTCGCGGTCGCTGTGCCTGCGCGAGGTGCTGGCGCTCCCACGACAGCCGTGCCATTAACCGCCTGCGATCCCGAGGCCGCGCCCAAGGACGGTCCAACCATTGTCGATGTAACTGCACGCTCACGACATTCCTTGTCCGCTACATACATACCGTTAATTCACAATGTTATCCCCAAATATCAAAAAGATCAGACGTACAATAGCATTGTGTCGCAAACGCTGTCATACTTCTCTCGACCTCTTGAAAGCCCTGCCAATCAGCCGCTGGCCAATTCACTCCCCCAAGCCCTTTAGTGACACCTGCATGCACACTTCAAGTCGGCATCATGTAAGTTATGCCGTACACATGCAGGAGATGACCATATCTCTCACCTCTGTACGCCGATGCGTCCTCCCCTCGTTCCGATCGGGCCAGCGAGCAGCACACTCGCGCACATTCCAAAGCGGTCGCGGATGGCGTTGACGAACGGTTGTAGGTAGAATGCCGCGTTCGCAAGAGTCCTAAATCGTCCATCAGCATCCCTACACACCGACTGCATCGAAACCACTCACGCCGCAATCTCGTCTGCTGTTCTCGTCGGACTGTCTGCAAGCGACGCTTCCCAAGCTTTAACCTCCGCCTGGTACTCGCGTTCCAGCCGCACCTCGCACTCCTGCTTGAATTCGAAGCTCTCTTCGTCCCATGCCTCCGCCGTAACTTTAGCCACCACGTCAATCGGCTTCGTCGGCACCGACTCTCCTGACAGCTCTGCCCTCCTCTTCAGCCCTGCGACTCGCTGCTCCACACGCGACTTAATCCGCGTCTCGTAAAAGTTACGCGAATAAAAGTGCAAGATTCGGCTCCTCTGTGGCTTGCCGGGGACGCCGTCCAAGACACCAGTGAACAGGTCCTTAAAGGCAGCCTTGTCGCTCTTGAACAGGTTCCCGTACTCGGCCCGGTACCACTGGCCGATTCGCTGCATAACGCGTAAGTGTCGCTCATTCAACGATTCTGTGTATCTCGCTCACGGTGCGCAGCGTTTTGTGGTAAGCAGCACGCGACGCCTGCTCCTCCGGTGACAATATCTCGTGCACGACCTCGTCCGCCGCGGAATCTGGCGGATCCTCTACGTCCACGGCCAAGTCCTGGTCGTCGGCGAGATTGTAGCCGTACTTTTTGACATACAGCTTCGCCATCTTGGTGTAGAACGCGCTAGTGCGGTGCGCGTCGCTCTCGCGCAGCCATTCCTCACTCCTCGACGCGAAAAAGACCTTTTTTGTTCCATGGACCCAAGGTAGTTTGCCTGGGCGCGCCTTGGGCGCCCCCTTTTTGTGGCGCCCGCGTTTCTCCTTGACCGCGGTCACCAGCGCAGGCGGCAAGTCCGCCGGTGGGGTCGAATCGTCCGGCGGCGGCGGCGGCGGTGGGGTGGAATCGTCCGGGGCCGGCGGCAAGTCGTTTTGCGTATTGAGTCGCGGGGATTGGGGGTTCTCTAGCGGGCCTCCCTCCGAGCGCAGTGATTCCGGCGCGTCGCTGGGTGAAGGCTGGCGGCTCAGGTGGGTAGGTGGCGGCCCATCAACCACAGAGGCGTCGGGCGTTTGCGTTGCCTCAGGTCGCGACATATGCAGTGGCGGCTCCAAAAAATCAGACTCTTCACGTGGGCCTTCAACCTCCGAAGCACAATCATTTGCAGTCACTTATCACCCTCGCGTCGTCATCAAACACATGAAATTGTCTCAATCATTGTACATTTCTCAATCTATCCAATATAGGCCCTCCGCGAACGCCTGCGCCTCGTCGTAGTTCGTGCTCGACAACACCCGGGGCCTCAAGCCTTCTTCCTCGGCCTGCAGAAACGCAGTTCTTGCCTCGCGTCTACCCAAACAAGGCACCAGTCAAATCCAGGAACCGGCCATAACGACTCACGAGACACGTACCGATCAGTATATACGATGCGTGCACCCCACAGAGCAAAATACCGAGCCAGTTCCGGCACCTCAGTCCACGTCGTCGCTGTAGCACTGGACACGCTGGAGACCGACGTTGTTGTCGTGGTAGGCGCTGTGCTTGTGTCGTCCCCGCTCATCCGTCCCACCTCGGTTAGCGACAACACAGACAAGTCCGGTATCGGGGTTCCTGCGTTGGCCGGATCCGCTTGATGGGGGTGCACCCCCAAAGCGCAGTGTTGTTGCCATTCGGCAACGCAGCCCTCCATGGTGTCGTGCGCACGCTGCGCTCCTTCCGGGTAGCCACTGACCATTGCTTTGACCACCGTCCTGACACAGAGTTACTCAGATATATGTCCGCAGTCTCGACGAACCTACCAGTTATACCAAATCCCCACAACTTTCCCTTGCGTCACCAAGTACATCCGATGAGCGCCCCTTCCTGTCGCACTCGGCTGGTCGCGCACGGGCGGCAGACACCAAAATTGGGGATCGTGCGCTGGGTTGGCGGAGTCCGGCACCATTTCCTGGGCTGTCATGTTGGTGGGTGTGAGACGCATTGCCATTCGGGCTAGCGAAGCGAAAAGATGGATGGCGAAGCGCAAAGATGGTGAGTGGTCACAAGTCACACTCATCCCATGCTGGGCTTTCCAGCGCTCCGAGAATTGTGGGGTGACGACCCTCTCCCACCCCCACCCCCAGGTCCCCGCCCGTACGGTGCAATCCCGACTTGGCCGCCCTGGGCTGGACCGGTCGTCGACGCGGCGGCAGCCGAAGCCGCGCTCGTCGTTCAAAGGACGCAAGAAGGCAAATCCCCCCCGGCACACAGATTCTCTGAATACTCGTCCCCTCCCATCTCGCCGTGGTGGCCGGCCGCAATCCAACAGCTACACGACGACGCCGACAGGGAGGCCCGGCAATACAAATACAATTTTGCCGTCCGCCACCCTCCTCGCCATCGTGTCGTGAGCGACCCGGAGTTTCGCAGCGACCGCACGCTGTTGCACGCCCGCCTCGGTAAGCGCCCCCATCTATTACTCTTCAATTCAGTGCACTTACCTTCTGGCAAACAGCTTGCACCGAAGCCGTCTTCCTCCTCCGCACTCGCGTCCAAGAAGGTATGACTGCTGCCCACGCTGCCCACCTTGGCGCCGTCACTGGTCTCGCCGCCGCCGCCGCCGCCGAGTATAGTACGTTCGTTCCTCTGCTTTGGGTACTCCGCGTGTTCACCCAGTCCTAGCTCTCTCCATCCTCGCGGACGATTTTCTGGCACTGTGGGTAGGCCTTCCCGTCGAGGACGTCGTGCTCTGGGGCACACCAGAGGATCCCCGACAAGCCGCGCTCATTTGGGGTGGGGGGGGTACGGACGACAGTGGTTGGGGAGACGGGGCTTGGGGAGGTGGTTGGGGAGACGTGGGAGATGCCTGGGGAAATGGGCCGGTGACCCACACCACCTCGACGTGGCCGCCGCTGTGGCCCCCGCCTCCTCCTCTGGCGCCGCCGCCCGTTCAAGTTCTGAGGCGTCGGTGGTTCCCCCGTTTCTACGGGTATCGTCGCATGGGAGCCATCTTCCGGTGGACGCCGCGACCCGTCGGCTGGCGCGAGAGAAGACTCCGGCGTAGATTTGGTTGGCTCAGACGCTTGGAGCGCGCCTACAAAAAAACCGTAGAATAACGTACCTCTCGCTGTAAATTACCACCCACTGTCTCCGAAATCACTCGTTGTTCCCTTCTCTGGTTTCCCCCTACTCCTGAGTGGCCATTTCATAGAGTTGTCGGACATTGGGACTGTAAGAAACTTGGTTCGAGGTCGACTATCGTAATGTGACAGCGTGACTTTTGTGTTACACTTCCCAAATTGGGACTAATCACCCTCCAGACGCGTCCTCGATAAGTACATGTCGGACCACTGGGCTCCCCTTCGGATCGTGCGCGAATAGGACCCATACTTGTACGCTACTCGATTTGAGCTCGGTGTGTCAGTGTCTTGACAAGGTGAGTCAGGCCCAACCTATGTATCGTCCAAACATACGGTGAGCAGCACGTCTCCGGTTTTCACCCAAACTCCGTATTGAAAGCTCTTTTTAGTTGCTATGGACCTACGACACGTCGTTCTTCTTTCCCCAGGCTCCAACGTCAGCGTGAAGCTCTCCACAAAAATCGCTTTTTTATTAGTGCTCCCCTCGGCAGCGTCACTGTGCCCTGCTCGCTGTGGATACGCCAAAACTTTGTGCGCCCCAAAGAACAGTCAACCCGTGGGTCTGACATATGTCCTGATGGTTGAGTTTGGCTCAACTTTTTCAAAACTCGCATTTTTGACTAAACATGTTCTTTTCCAACGAAGGACTCTACCTCCACTTCTCTTATTTTCATGCCCAAATGTCAAATTTTTTGGAAAATGTGCGTGTTGTTCCCCTCTAGCTAACCGCCCTGCATTTGGAGCTCAGACGTCTCATGGGTGGTCAGAATTCAAGGTCGAACGTCGGGTTACACCTCACCAGTCGACGTACGTTTACATTTGCACCCATTTCGTCCAAATCCTTCGGGAGATTCGCGTGTTTTCAGCTTCCGGGGGTTCTGCGGATGTGGGGGCATGCCCGAAAAAATGTGTCGGGGTGTCGGTCGAGTGCGGGGAGGGCGCACGAATATTTTGGAGTTCGGTCGGGCCTTCCGGAAACACTCGGACCGCGGTTGCCGCGTCTCGTTCCAGGTTCTAAGCGACATTATCTCCATCTCAAACTGGGTCAGTGGGGTTGGCGAGTGGGGCTTCAGCATCCGGTGAGCGTCGTGTGATCAATCACAACAAAACTTGGTCTTATTCCCCTCATGTCCTTGCACCTCCCCGCTCATACGCCAACCTGTCAACTCAGTCGTGGCCGATGGGCGTACAACGACGGCGAGGGGGTCGAACCTGGATGGGCAGATGCCCCCAGTACCACGCGTCGACCGGGCGGCATATACATGCCCCACGTACACAAGGGCTTGAAAAAAAAACAAAAAGAATTGCTGGAGGAGCGACTCGCCGCGTTTCTGGCGACCGCGCCTCCTACCCACGACCCCACCACACGGCCACCACTCGAGTTTTTCGCCGAGAGCGCGCGCGCATTGATCGAAGCTTTCGGTGACTGGAAGGCGCCCACTGCCGACGAACAGCACCACTATTTCGCCAGCGTACGCGGGGTATGTTTTCATTGTCCCCGCCATGGCTACCGTTGACCGTGGATTCATGTGCTCGCAGGCAGCTCTTGCCTGGTGGTACCGCCGTGCCAAGAAGGCCGCGAATCCGAGGGAGAATTTGCTTTGACGCCGGACTTTGACCCCCCCGTGGTTTTTTTTCGTTGGCGCTCGGTTTTTTTTGTGTAATACTGTGAACTTATTGCATATGCACTGCTGATCGCTCACTCGTTGCTCTTTTGAATTCGTCTCGTATATTCGCGCAGTAAGTAGATTCCATTTGACTACATTATGTACGGGCGGGGCGGGCGTCAGAGCTGTGGCGGCGTCAGAAACTTGGAGGTACGAGGATCGGTGAGACGCACCTCCAGTTACCACCAATTTCTCCGGCTGTCGATGCGGTCGATGCTTTTGGGGTCGCTTGGGTGATTATGATACACACGATTCTGTCACAGATTGGCGATAGCGTTCCTAGCGATGCGATGTCGTTCGTGTTCTGATAGCGGCGGTTTTCACATGTCTGCGCAGTGTTGTCTGGTACGGGTGCTTCAGATGGTCAAGGCTGCCAACTCGGCGATCGCTGCAACATCCAACAGTGTGAGCACGAGCAGTAATGGAGTTTATGGACGACGAACTGGAACAAGTGCGGCGGCGCGGGAGGGCGTCTTCGCAAAGGCCACAAACACACCGTTCGTCTTTGAAACGCACGACGAGCGCTTCGACCACGACCGCGGGGAGCGGCGCCAAGCCTTTTTTGACATCGTGGTAACGGCTCGAGAAAAAACTCTGGACGTGGTCGCGCTCCCAGCGGCTGACGACGAGGAGCCAGCTGCGGTTGATGATGCCGACCTCCATGAAGCCGGGTACGAGATGGGCGAGCGACGGCTTGAACGAGCCCAGAAATTCCTCAATTTCCTCGGGTTGCGGGATGTTGCCGGACATCTAACAGGTGGTCAGTCGGCTGTACGGGTTTGTCGGGCTCACTCACGTTGTCAGAAAGCCGGGATCTGCGGTGGGGGCTAGTGGTGGTGACTGTGAGGAAGACGTGGCAGAAGACGTGGCAAACTGATGGTCCATCAGTGGCGGTGCTCGCTCCACGGCCTCGCCCACGACCACCGGTGGTATATCGCTGGTGGTCAAGGCCGCATCTCAACATCCGCTCACCATGGGGCCTGCGAGCATGTGTCCTCTGGGAAGCGACCTGACGCGACCCTCCAAACTTTCGCGTTCGACGTCCTCTCTCTCCAATGAACCCCTTGGGCGGCTCCTCGAGCAGCAATCCTTGGACGCTCACCAGCGACGGCCGTTTGGTTATGCTCAGTGAGTGGCTGACTTGTCTTATGTGCGCCATGACTAATCCGCGCCGCTTATCACAGAGGGCAAACGCCGGGTGCACGTCGAGGTGTCGCCACCCCGCAGGCGCTCCCTCTTCAAGCACCGTGGCTCACCCCGCAAAAAAGGCTCGATCAACACTGGCCCGCCCTCCCGCATCCGTGCCTACAGCCCGCCGTCCAAAAGCGGCATTCGTTACATTCACGGCAAGCGGCGCAAGCGAGAGGTGCCTCTGACGGCCGACGACCTATACTTGGACGACGCGCGGCCCAGCACTACGCAGATCGCGGATGCGGGCCACCGATGCCCCATCTGTCAGTACATCAAGTCGCATCCCGTGGCGTTCGTTTCTACTCTTTCGCTCTTGAGCCTCGGACTAACTAGAACTTGAATTCAGCAACAAATGCGGGCACAGCTATTGTTACGTGTGTATCCGTCTGCGCCTGGAGCAGGAGTGGACGTGCCCCGTCGCGGACTGCAACAGGATCTCTCGCCATCCTCCCACCTTCGACGTCGGTGAGGCGGCGAGTGTGGCGACGGATTACCCCGACCGCGTGGACGAGAGCACCGTTTCGTTCAGCTGGGACGGCCTGAGTTTTCCATTCCGCCCCAAAAGCATTCTGATTCCCCCGACGCCGTAGTCTATTTGTGTGTATGCCCCCAAACCAATTATGATTGAATCGCGTATTTTGGGTGGTGACCGCGTATTGGCCGCGTGATGCATTAAGTGTGGTCGTGTGTTTTCGACCTCACCGACCGACTGCGTTTCAATGTAGCAGCGATCGGTCAGGCTGGTCTGGTACCTGGCTGACCGACCGCATTGCAATGCCGCATCGCTGGGCGTTCGCCGGCTACTAGGTGAGTTGTCCGGATAAATCCGCTGGACTCCGTTGCTGATTGCGATGACTGGCAGGGGGAAGGGTAAAGGCACGCGCGGTGGTGCGCGGCCGCCGGCGCCCACGATGCACATTCATCAGCCTCATTTTGCAACACTCGTTTCGGTTTCAGCAAATGGACGCACTGCGACGGAGCGCACCCGCACTGTTAGCTCGTTCCCGACGGTCCCTGCCTACGTGGAAGAAGATTTGATCACTAGTGCGGCCGTCGAGAGCTGGGACTTCAGCTACGACTTGGGGGACACCAGCTTGATAGGGGAAGTTCAAGATCCCGCTCCTGGCGGTGTTGTTTTGATATCCAAACGAAAGGTCTATGAAAATTCGGTGTGTATTCCGACTTCGAATATATTCTAATGTGTCTAATGGGGGGCGCGACAGGATTACCCTATGCGAACGTGGGCCGAGCACCAGGACGAATATTTAGACGAACTGCTGCGTCTCGAGGGTCGAGGCTACGCAGCAATTTATTCAGCTTGTGGAGGTTGCGGGGAGGCGAATCCGGCCTTCAGATGTGAGCACCAAACGTGCTATGGCCCGTCCCTCTATTGCCAGAAATGCGTGGTCGAGCGACACGCTGCTCTGCCTACACATTGGATCCAGGTGCGTTGACGCCCGGGGAGCCGCACTCAAACTAACCTTGGAACTTTAGCGCTGGAATGGTCATTTTTTCGAACGTTGTGGACTCAAGAGTCTGGGGTTGGTCATCCAGCTCGGTCACCCCGTCGGATACGGCTGCCCAAACGCCGTCAAAGCCAACAAGGGCTTCGTCGTCTTGGACGTCACCGGTGTCCACCACGTGGATGTGAATTTTTGCCACTGTGATGGGAGGCTGGAGAGGCGTCAGCAGCTGATGAGAGTCTGCTGGTGGCCGGCTACCGCGCGCGACCCCCAGACGTGTGCGACTCTGGCGGTGGTGCGACTTTTTCAAACGTTGAACTGTTTAGGCAAAGTTTCGGCACACGACTTTCTGCGATCTCTGGAGCTGCTGACAAACGGCGATGGGCTGCATCCCGTACCGGTACGTTCGCTCGAAACTGAGCTTGCCGCATCTGATATCGCATGTGAAGGATCGTCGTCGAGCGTTCCGGCACATCGTGCGACAATATAGGACGACAGTGATGATGAAACGCGCGGGACGAGGCCACGACCCCACAGGCGTTAAGGGAACGGCACAGGGCGAACTGGCGTTGCGATGTCGCGCGTGTCCCCAGGCAGGGATTAATTTGCCCGACGGATGGGACAAAATCGACTGGAAAGCCGCACCGGAGGATTTGAGGTACGTTGTGGTGTCTACCGCGGCAGGCGAGTTCTCTCACGCAAAAGACAGGTACAAGTATTTTCTGTATCTCGCCCAAGACTGCAATTTCCGGTTGGTCAACCGGGATGTCTCGTCGGCGGCAAAGGACCCTATCCTTGGCGATGGGTTCGGCTACTTCGTCAACAACGAGAAGTACACCGAATTCCTCCGCGGCCACGTTACCGAGGCGGAAATTTCGAGTTGTTCGGGTTTTCAGGCGTTATTCCTCGCGAACAAGAAACGGGTGAAGGGTTTGCGCACGACCGGTGTGGGCGGTGTTACGTGTGCTCGGCACAACATGTGGAGACCTAATGGCATCGGAGATTTGCAGCTGGGGGAACGGTACGTGCTGTTAGGGCAGTTTCGTCGTGCGACTAACAAATTGGGTCCACAGTTATTGTAACATGGACTTCATTCTTTTCTCTGCGCTGGTTAATTGCATCGTATTGTGGTTGATCATTTCGTACGACATCGCTTGCCAGTACTACAAGAACTTTTGGACCCGGATGGCCGCGCTGCCGGCGTGGATGCATCTGCAAATCGATCACGCGAACGTTTGGTTCAAGGTACCAAACTTCCATCTACCTCCCCACCTGCCGACGTGCCATTCGGCATTCTCATTCCATTACATGTGGGGAGCCGGGAGAACCCATGGCGAAACGGTCGAGCAAAACTGGGAGTTTACGAACGGAGCCGCGGCGTCAACGAAGATGATGGGCGTGGGTTCTCGACATGCGACGCTCGAGGATTTGTTCGGTTTCCATAACTGGCGCCGGACGGTTGCTTGGCGGCGGATTTTTGCGAAGCGAATGGCCGAGAACGTGACGGAGGGCCAAGTCCATCGGGATGCTTTTGAGGCGTTCGATGCGGCGCTGCGGGAAACGGCGCCGACGCTGGTTGAGGGTTGGAAGAAATGGGTGGAAGAGTGGGAGTCGCGTCAGCACCAGGATGGCACGGAGTCGCCCTTCGAACTGAAGGAGAAAGGTCAGTTGATTACAATTTGGCGAGCGTTGGAGAACTGATGTTGATGCGGATAGTGATGAGCATGCGAGAAATTCGCCTGAAACTGGCCAAGGACGAGTTGTTGCGGAGCGGGGAGGGAGAGGAGCTGGAACAGGAGGAAACCCCAAGCACGTTCATTCTTATGGGATTACAAATCGAAGAATCTCAGTAAGTTTTGGCATTGGTCAGACGCGGGGAGTACTGATGCGCTAAATACAGACGATATCTGGCGGTCGACGTCAAGGCGGTTGCCAACCCGACAGATGCGCAGACGCTGGACTTCATGAAACGCCGAGGGACGCTAGTCAAGCGCATCCGTGCGTTCCGCAAGATGCAGCGCACGTATATGCCGAATTTGCGCCGCTTTTTGACACAAACGCAACGCGCGATCTTCGAGGCGGAGCCGGACCGCGAGGCGGAAGCTATTCGCCTATTCATGCCATCCGACATCGCGGACGCTTCGAAACGGGAGAGGGCGTGTGCGGTGGGGTTGCCAGAGGTAGAGGCGGATTTGCGGGTCGGCGAGGCGCGGGAGGCACTCCACTCTCTGCGGCAGGCTCTCCGAGCGCGGACGATGACGAATCGGTTTCGCTTGCGTCACTGTACCGGCCAGCGGATGCTGACTCGGGGGCAAGGTGTGTTACGACAAATTAGTCTGAAGGTTCACAGGGCAAAACTACGCTATCGGTATGCGCGGAACGCCTTGAAGCAGCTCAGAGGCCCTGGCCCATGGGAGAAAGAACTGAAGGTGCTCGATGATGCGGACGTGCGCGCGCTCAACGAGCGCGCTCTGACGGCCGAGGAGGCGGAGCAACGGAAGGCCGTGCACGACTACGAGGACGTCGCGGAGGAAGGCGGGGTAGCGGCGTATGGCGTAGTGGCATTGGGCGAAGGGCGTCGGACATTATCGTGGATCTGGTATACAGCTAAGGGCGAGGGCGAGCCGACCGAAGAGGAACTCGTGGAAGGTGCGTGTGCCGAACAACCTCACGTATTGATTGTGGCTGATCGATTGGTGTTAGCGCTACGGGTGGAGTGGTGCAAGGCATACGTACGGATGCGGCGCTGGTACGAGGACGCGGTCCTAGTCGAGGAGGAGATGCGGAGGACGATCGAGTTCGGCTTTTGGGCCGCAGAAGAGTGGATTACACGTGCGGGCCGGCGCATCAACACAGTGAGTGCCGAGCTCCAGGAAGGCTTGGAGGCCTATTCGTACGAACAAGAGCGCCGCGAGGTCGCGACGTGCGAGTTGCTGACAGCGAATTGGGCGGGGATCCGCGAGAAGGGTCGCGCTTACGTGGCAAGGGAGAGCGCCCGAGGCGTGGAGGTGGTGGTAACATTGGAGGACGACGAAGATGGTCATGATGAAGAGGAAGGCGCGCAGGATCACGACGAGGAGGGAGACGACGACGATGTGTATTATTTTGCATTGAATTAATTGCGATTTTCGATTTTTGACGCGCAATTGACGGGCGGCGTGGGACTGCCCTTGTGACGTTGGCGTCTTATCTTATCAGGGTAGAGAATCTTATCAGACAGGTCCAGCGGGGATAAAGGATAGAGAAAACACAACATTAGCGCTACGCGAAGGTGATATATTGATATAAGGCAAGAAATGTATGAAAATGGATGAGTTCCGGGGGAAAATAGGGATTGGGTTGATTTGGGGGTAGATCACATCAAAAATTGGGATTGCCGGCGATGCCGAGAAGGTGCAGTAGAGAACCGAGGTCCTAATACGGGAACGTGGGCGTACCATGGAGACATTGCAATGTGGGTATCATTGGCCTATCGGCCGAGCATCGACCGTATTGAAAGGCGGTCATAGCTCTGGGCCGACCGCATTGCAATAATGTTACTTTCCTTGGAC
>JARJCV010000257.1:0-65458 GCA_029281435.1 Mycena haematopus
GAGACGGGAGCTGAGTGCGGGCCGGAGAGTTTCAGCTGGCTCCGAGGTGATTGACAAACAAAGGACGCGGGGATCCTGAGCGACCGCCATCAGCTCGCCGTCGTCGATGGCATACACCCCATCCTCCCTCACACCATCAAGACCCGCCCCGTCCCCGGCCATGTCCATGTACTCCTCCCAGTCAACCGTCCTTTCATCCCAGTCTACTTTGGCTTCTAATGGCTATGGTCCAGCCTTTACCTTCAATTCCAGCTCACCGGCTGGCTCGTCATATTCCTCATCGTACTCGGGCATCGGTGGCTCTCCGTCATTGTCCAATGGCAGTGGTGCAGGCGGCGGCGTGGTCCGACAAGGTCCAATCAGCGTCAAGGAGGATGGCACCTTGACAAGTTGGATATGGAAGGTCAAATGGCTCGTTCTGAAGGAGATGACCCTCACTCTGCACAAATCCGAGGTGCGTTCCTGGATTCCGTCGTTGCGCAACCGCGTTTTCGGTAGTGGCGCCGTGTAACAGCGCGCAAAGGCGCACTGGTTTCTACCGCCACTTCTACGCTATGCGTTCTCGTGGGTGGCCGTTAATTTCCCTTGCAGGGCTCTCCCCAGCAATCTGTCATCCTTCTGCGCGACATCGCAAGCATCGAGCGGACAGACCTTAAGCCCTACTGCCTCCTTCTCGAGACACAGGACCGGAAACGCTACTTCTTGTCGCTGAAGAACGACGAGGAGCTCTACGGTGTGCCGTTCGCTGATGCTTGCGAAACCGTCTCATCGCTTTTAAAGGCTGGCAAGACGACATCTACTCGCGCTCACCACTCATGGGCGTGAGTAACCCTACCAATTTTGTGCACAAGGTGCACGTCGGATTTGATCCTGTCAGCGGTGCTTTTACGGTGCGCTCGCTGTGACCATTTTTCCTACTGGTTGCTCAACGGCGCCAGGGAATGCCCGACCAATGGAGTAAACTGCTCACGAAATCGGCCATTACCCGCGAGGACTACGCCAAGGATCCACAAGCGGTCTTGGACGTCCTGGAATTCTATACCGATCACCAGAAACGGGAACTGGAACGAGAGCGGGAAATGGACACTGGTACGTTGTTTTGATCTGGTGGCGGAACGCCGACAGCTGACATAGACATGGCTAGGCGCGCCAGCGCGCTTCAACGCGGGCACCGGGCTCGGCGGGATGGGCAAGATGAGCGCATCCACTTCCTCTCTTACAGACCGCCCTGCCATCAAGCGCCAAGAGTCGGCGCCGCCAGGCCTCGACCAGAACGGCTCCTCTCTCACCTCCAGCTCCTCTTTCTCTGCGACACCCCCGCGGCCTGCACAGCAGACACAACCGTCGCAGCAACTTCAAGCGTCGCGCGCCGCGCCTCCACGGCCGCTCCTCACTGGAACACGCAACGCCCCAACCGCCCCGCCACTGAACGGCAGCGGCCCCGCTGTACCTGCCAAAACATCCGCCGACCTTCCGTCTTCCGCCGACCTGCGTGCGCGTCAAAAAGCAACGGGCCCGCCCGCAGGGCAGTCACCAACAGCTGGGCTCCCACTGCGAAAGGACTCGCTGCAGACGCAAGCGCCAAATCAGCAGCAGCAGCGGCAGGAACAGCGCGCGGAAGCTGCCAAGCGTGAGCGCGAGCGTGATCGGGAGGTGCAGGCACAGCGGGAGCAGGAGCGGCCGCCACTAGGTCCGCCAAGCAAGACCGCACCGATTCCGAACGCGTCGGCGTCAACGGCGGCCGGCGCAACGGCGGGGCCGCCTCCGGTGAAGCCCCTACAGCCTGCAAAAAAGCCAGCGATCCAGTTCGACGAGAAGGCGGCGGAGAAGGCTGGGCAGGGGACGCAAGGTGTAGCGGCGGCGGCGGCAGCGCTAGAGAAGAAGGGCGAGGGGATGAAGGAGAAACGGATAAGCACAATGACAGAGGTGCAGATTATGGAGAAGCTGCGGCAGGTCGTTTCGGACGACGACCCGAAGCTGCTTTACAGCAAGATCAAGAAGGTCGGGCAGGGGTGCGGTTATTGTTTGTCTGGTACGGCTCTGCGTTCTGACTGTTTCCGTGCAGCGCGTCGGGTCATGTATACGTGGCCAAGACTTTGGCAACAGGCAAGAAGGTCGCGATCAAGGAGATGGACCTGTCGCACCAGCCGCGGAAGGAGCTCATTGTAAACGAGATTCTCGTCATGAAGGAGTCGCAGCACCCGAACATTGTCAATTTCCTCGAGAGCTACCTCGTCAAGAGCAATGAGCTCTGGGTCGTGATGGAGTACATGGAGGGTGGAGCGCTCACGGATATCATCGAGAACAACACGATGGAGGAGGACCAGATCAGCAGTATTTGCTTCGAGGTGCGGCGCTTCCTCTTGTATTTGCGTGTACTGACAGAGCTTCCGCAGACCTGCAAGGGCCTGGGACACCTGCACAGCCAGAGCATCATCCACCGAGATATCAAGTCGGACAACGTCCTGCTCGACGCACTCGGCCGCGTGAAAATCAGTACGCCTCATGCCGTCCCCACCTTCCAACGCTGACCCTCCCGCAGCGGACTTTGGGTTCTGCGCCAAACTGACGGACCAAAAGTCCAAGCGCGCGACGATGGTCGGGACACCGTACTGGATGGCGCCCGAGGTTGTGAAGCAGAAAGAGTACGGGGCCAAGGTGGACATCTGGTCTCTGGGGATCATGGCGATCGAGATGATCGAGAACGAGCCGCCGTACCTGGACGAGGAGCCGCTCAAGGCGCTGTACCTGATCGCGACGAACGGGACGCCGACGCTGAAGAAGCCCGAGGCGCTCAGCCGCGAGCTCAAGGGGTTCCTGGCGGTGTGTCTGTGCGTGGACGTGAGCAGCCGCGCGACTGCGAATGAGCTTCTGGATGTGAGTGTCTCGACTCCCCTCTATTTCGGTGGCACGGCTGACGTCTGCCCAGCACGAATTTTTGAAGAAGGCGTGCGCACTCGCGGGGCTCGCGCCTTTGCTCCGGTTCAAGACGAAGCAGTCCTGAGTTTCGGGCTCGCGAACACAACAAGACCCCATGTCCAAATCACCTGTACATTGTGGTATATATTTCTACTTTACATGTCCCAACCGGCTACCTGTGTCTCGTCTGTTTCTCTTTTTATATTATTCTCCGTTCCACACCTACTCTGCATCTTTTTTATGGAAGTCGAAATCCAACCTCGAACTCTGGAGAAAATGGTAAAGAGTACTGTATGTACTATTTACTGGTCGTGTCGTCAATGTCAATGAAATTTGGTTAGAATGTGGCCCCGTGCGAGGTGTCTAAGTTACTGTGCCCTCTTCTTCCCGATAACCCTCTCCTTCGCGCTCTTTGGAAATCGAAATCCAACCTCGAACTCTGGAGAAAATGGTAAACAGTACTGTATGTACTATTTACTCGTCGTGTCGTCAATGTCAATGTCAATCCAATTGGTTAGAATGTGTGTGGCCCCGTGCGACGTGTCTAAGTAATACTTTAAATTAAAGAAACAGTTACTGCGCCCTCTTCTTCCCAATAACCCGCTCCTTCGCGCTCTTAGCGCTCCCGGCCTTGGGCATCGTCTTCCCCACCTTCTCCTTCTTCTTCTCCCCCGCCTTGCCGACGCGCTTCTGCTTCAGCTCGTCGTTGCTCAGCGACGGAGCAGCGTCCGCCTTGGACTTTTTCAGCGGCGCGTCTGAAGGAGAAGACTTGCCCTTGTTCGACGCCGCTGCTGGTGTGCTCGCCTTCGCCTTTTTCTTCTCTGCAGGCGACGGCGCGGGGGTCTCTTTCTCCTCCGCAGGCGGCTTCGTCTTGGACTTTTTCTTCTCTACAGACGACGGCGCGGGAGTCTCCGTCTCCTCCGCGGCCGGCTTCGTCTTGGACTTTTTCTTCTCTGCAGACGACGGCGCGGGAGCGGGAGTCTCCTCCGCCGTGGATTTTGTCTTGGACTTTTTCTTCTCCGCAGACGGTGGCGCGGGAGCGGGGGTCTCTTTCTCCTCCGCGGGCGGCTTCGTCTTGGACTTTTTCTGCTCTGCAGGCGACGGCACGGGCTCCTCCGTGGGCGCCTTCGTCTTGGATTTTTTCCTGTCCGCAGGCGACTCGGAGACCGGTGGTTTTAATTTTCTGGAGATGGAATCAGGGGCAGCGGCGTCCACCTTGCGTTTTTTATTCGCCTTTGAAGGCGTCTCGGCGTCGTCGGCGCCTTTTGCCTTTTTCTTCGGCTCGTCCGGCTCCGGGACAGCTGCGCGTTTCTTGCCTTTGCTTTTCGCCTCGCTCTTCCGGTCGTCCTCGACGTCCTCCATCTCATCCCCCCCGCTCGCTGCCTCTTCGTCCTCTAACTCTAACGTAGCCCCCCACCGCTCCGCGCCCAGCTCACAGCTCCAGATCGGCAGCCCCGCACTCGAGTTGCTCTTGATGAGCAGACTCTGCACGTTGTCCCACCCGCCCTTGATGTGCTGCACGACGGCGGGGATCGCGAGGCGCAGGTTGTCGAGGATCTGAGCGGGGGTGTGCGAGAGGGTGGCGATTTTTATTGCGCTGAGTGGGTGGGGGGGTGAGTGTATGATTTTAGGGAGGGAGAGGAAGAGGGGGAGGAAGGGGAAGAGGAAGGGGAAGAGGTAGGGGAAGGGGAAGAGGAAGGGAGAGGGGAAGAGGGAAGGACATACGTGCAGGTGCCCTGGTTCTGGTTCATGTACGTGGACGAGATGGCGCGCTCGAGCTCGGCCTTGAGGTCTTTGCGCGTTAGGCACACCGGGATCGGTTGTCTATTCCACGAGATTAATTTAAATACCGCGTCGCAGCCAGGCAGCAGGACGCACTTCTTCGCCTCGAACCACTTGACGCCGAGGAGTTTCGGCAGCAACGGAACCACACGCTCGTCGGCGAGGAAGAGGCCGTTCTCCTTGAGGAGCATGCGGCGCGCGTCGTAGGGCTTGAACTTGCCCTTGAGCTTTTCGATGCCGACGACGCGGGAGATGAACTTGACGCCGTGCTCTGTGAGGAGATCCTTGTACTGCCGCTGCGGGTCTTTGGTTATTAGACAGATGGGGGACGTGCGCGGGTCGACGATGGGGTGCGCGATTGGGCTGGGGTCGTGAGCATGAGCATTATGACACGGTGTCTAAAGAGAACCGACATTTTAACGGGCTTGAATTTATGGGCGGACGCGATTTTCTTGACGGTTAGGTTGAGCCATACATGCTGCTCCTTGCCTGGCAAGAGCTCCGTTTCCTGGCTTTTTTGTGCAGCCTTTGTGGTGTGCGCGTGGAGTGCATCCACGGCGCGCTTGCACTGGGTGAGGTCGACGTGCGCGTCGATCAATTCAGTAGGCATGAGCACAGAAAAGTTTTGAAGAGAGGGGTGACGTGACTGTCACACTCATGGACCAGGGCTCGTTGAAGCTGCTGGAGGCGGCGACGCAGCGCTCGCTGCACGCGGCAGGCTTCTCGCGCTGCTCGACACACGCGTCCGCCGTTCTCACTGACCTCCTCGCCCGCTACATCCACCTCCAGGCCGCCACCGCCGCCCGATACGCAGAGCACGCCGCCCGCACGACCCTCACCTCCACCGACGCCCTCGAGGCCCTCGACGACCTCGGCTTCGGCCTCCAGGATCTTATTAACTACGTCCCAGAGGCGAAGGAGCTCTCGCGCTATGCCGTGTACTCGGCCCGCCGCGTCGAGGAGCTGAATGAGTTTAGGGCGCAGCTTGCCCGCAACCCCCGCGACGATGCTTTTCCCCTCACATACGCGCTTTATGAAGCTGACGACGACGACGACGATGAGCCTGTAGACGAGGCGGAAGACGTGGAGGAGCAGCCACCGCAGAAGCGGCAGCGGACGCTCGACTGGGACGGGCACATCCCTGACTTTCTGCCGCCCTTTCCGACCCTCGCAGACGCACCCGAGTCGCCCCGCGCAGAGTCGCCGCCGCCACTCATGCCCCCGCCGCTCCCGTCTGCGGCAGGCGCGGCCCCGCTTGGCCCGCAGCTGCAGCTCGCAGCCACCTCGACTTCTGCGGCCGACTATGTCCTCCAGGTTCCCTACGACGCCTCCTCTCTCGCAGAGGTCTCGCAGTGGCATCTCCCCGGCCCGCCCCCGCGCCCGCCTCCGCCAACGCAGACCCCCAGCGCATCCAACGCGCCGTCCCTCAACCCCGAGCTCGCCCTGTACAAGGCCTTCCACCACATCCTCAAGAACCCCACCCGCGACCCCGCACCCCCCACCCCCGCCCGCCACCGCGTCGCCATGGCCCTCCTCACCCACGCCGCCCTCGTCCCCCGCTGGGAGCTCCCCGACACCATGTACGCCGCCTCCGCCCCCGCCCCGCCGCGCGCCTGGCCCATCGTCCCCACCTTCGCCGTCGCCACCGGCCCACCCGACGCCCCGCCCCCCGTCCGCCGCTTCCCCCCCACCCACCGCACCGTCGCCGCCCCCGACCGCATCGCGCCCCTCGTCGGCTCCCAGGGCAGCCGCCTCCCCGAGCTCGCCCGCCGCGTCCTCCCCCCCGCCGTCTACGCCCGCGTCACCCGCCTCGCCCACCCGCCCCCGCTCGCCCGCGGCGCCAAGCTCCTCAAGTACGGCCCCGGCGTCCCCGCCCCGTGGAACCCCCCCGAGAAGCGCACCGACGGCGCGGGCGCGGACGCCGAGGGGGCAGCCAAGGACCGCGATGGGGCGGCCAAGATTGCCGACGCGCGCGTGTATGCGACGTGGGAGTATGAGGCCAAGGACTTTCGGAGTGTCATGCGGAAGCCGAGGGTGCAGCAGCAGCAGCAGCCCCCGCCTGCCCCTGCGCGGAGGAGTAGTCGGGCTGTGGCGTAGCGATGTGTGTGTATTAATTCTTTGCTTGCAATGTATCTGGTGCTGCATGGTCTACGCTGGTGTACTCTCACTCAGTCTGGGGACGACATCAAGCCATTGACCTCCCTAACAGCGCTAATCCTCTCAAGTCTTCTCCGACGCTGAATCATCACTCGGAGCACTCTAATTCATCTTGGCAAACGGACAATCGCCAAATGCGTCGTGTTATTTTGGTGAACTCGAGCGCTCCTTCTTCAGTTTCACCCGTCTGATTCGCCTGCGCCGAACCCAACCTGAGGCGCATTCGCCTGTCAAAGGCGCGCGCGTTATTGTGCACTGCGATCTGACTGTCTCTTCGCCTCGTCACCCGGCCAGCCAGCCCGGAGTCTGTAGACGACCGGATATATATGCGAGCTATGTTAAAATGAAGAAACCCAAAAAGCTTGTGTCTCCTGTGTCCATGTGAGCAGAAAGCAATCATCAAGAAAGTTCCGCTGGGGGTGGAGTCGTTCCTTCACGCCCGCAAGACAACGGAGGCGCAGAACTGGACACTTCTGTCTTCATTCCTGAGCTCAATGTTACGGATGCGTCCCGTCTTCGCTTTGTCGAAGGCCACAGCTCGATCTCCCGCCACCGCTGGACAAGGGTACGCATTTTTCTTGTTCGCCAGCCTACCCCCGGAGCAGAAGTGTAGCCTGTGCGGCGATGGAGAGGGGCAGTGTTCGGACTGTAGCAAAGAGTACCATGCATTCTGTGCGTGGCGGCATGGGGCTTCGAGATTCAGCCTGTGCGTCCTCACATTGATTTCTTTCTTTGTTTAGTACCGGCCCTGATTTTCACAGGTGAAGATCCAATTACAGTAAAAAATACGGTCGTGAAGCTGTTGCTGATCCCCCCTTCTTCCTGTCATTGCACTTGGAAGAGGCTACGCATTTGCACCGCGGCAGGTGTTGCTAGCAGCAGGGGATGTGTTTCGCAACTTGAAGTTCGTTGTCGGGAGAGTGGACGGGTAAATCGCAGCCTGAAGCTCGTCGGCCATCGCGCCCACGTGCGCCCACAACTTCGCTGCGGCGAGGGTGTTTCGCTATCTACTTACTCAAAGCTAGAAGTAACCTTGGAATAACATATTTTTCTTTTCTCGCTCAGTTTCCTTCGAACAACTTCCATTTTGCTACTGCGCTGTCTGTTACTCAACGTAGGACTCTACGAAAGACTGAAGCCCGACGCCCACAGTGCCACTACATGAAACGTGACCAACCTTCTTCTGTTCCGACTCTGACCTTGCTCTGACCTGCTCTGACTGAGAGTCATGCAGGAAGGAGAACGTTTCACCTGGGCGATAGTTCATCCCTCTGCTGTTCAGACAGTGGCATACGCAAACTCGGAGCTCGTCACAGCAGCCGCACATAAAATCAAATCCCGACAATATCTGGCGCTTGTTCTCGAGTCACCCCCGAAGCCGTGGGATCGGTCCTGGATAGCTTGCATTGTTGAGCCAGCAACTCACAGCCCATTGCCCCAAATCTGTTTGCCAATCCGGCCCTGCACATTGGGGACTCGAGAACCTCTTGATCCTGGCTTCGAGTGGTCATTTGACGACTGCGTGGTCAGCACAGGCGACGCGAACCCTGTCATCCCTGAATTCATTGACACTGGGAAGACTCCACATGTTCTATCACGGAGCGAAGCCGTTCGTTTTCATGAACTGTTGATGAAAGACTTCGAAGCAGTCTCCGTCATGCAAATGGTGCGGAGAAGAGAAGAACGACGAGCAGAAGGATTTTCGGACGGTGGTAGCCTTGCTGTGTGGACCACTTACAGCTCGAAAAGTACAAGAATCCCTCGATTGCCGGGGGAATTCTTCCCGAGATTGGTGCATCTGTCTGCCAAGGTCCACTATGATCTTTCGGCCACAGATGACTTTGGCACTTTGAGCGACTGGCGAGAGGAACGTAAAGCCGTATTGAGGTGCTCTTCAATCCATTCCGTATTGACTTGTCGTTGATTTTCTGTTCAGGCTTCTTGCTCGTTTCGCATATCCGTCGACTGAGAGAGCTATCCGATGGGCGCACGAGATGCAGGTAATAGAATCGTTACAATTGTGATTTAGACTCACTGTGTACAGGAAATGGTTGCGTGCGGCTGTCACTTCTCTGCACCCGTGCAATCCGAAGAAGATATCCCCGACTTGACCTGTGCGCCCTTAGTCGAGGTTGCATCTTTGTTTGATAGACCTTGGAGCCCCGACGTAATTCAACCCGATGATACGTTGGACAGAGGCGATGGGGCAGAAGAAGACGGCTGGGGTGAAGACTGGGGCTTTTACAGTGACACTGCATACTACGAAAAACCTGATGAAGACGGGTGTCCCGTCCCAAGAATTTCTGTCCTGAAACCACCTCCCCCGCCTCCTCCTAATTTTACTTTTCCAGCAGTCCAGGTCATATATTTCGATATCCATGGCACGCTCATCGTATGCTTTCGTCGTGCCTTCGCACCTTCCTTACTGATCAACTTTTCAGGACAAAGAACTGGGCGTATTCGAAGCCTTGTCGCCCCTTCTCGCTCGCTCTCCATATCAATTCGACCGCAATGAAGCGGTTTCGTTTTATCTCGAAAGCGAATACGAGATCAAGAAACGACGTCCCGGGGCCCCGTACGTGCATATCTTATCAGAAACCTACGACGACGTCGCCCTGCGTCTCGGCATCGAGTTCACAAGCTCCGATTCTGCCTTATTCGCCCACTCCATCGCCGACTGGCCGCTCGTTCCTAATGCTGAGCGGTGTCTCGCTACCTTCCGCAATATCTCCGGCCTGTCCCTTTCCGCGATAGCAGACGTGGACCAAGACGCCCTGGACCGCACGTCTGCATTCGCGGCCCTTGCGCCGTACTTCAACACCGTCTTCACTTCCGAGTCGGACACATGCGCCGCGTACAAGCCCGCGCGCGCCGTCTTCGAAGCCCCTCTGCGGCACTACGACGCGCTCGGAGTGCCGCGCGCAAGCACATGCATCGTGTCGGCGAGCTTGCTCCTGGATCTGGAGCCCGCAAGAGAGCTCGGCGTTCCGGGGGTCTGGGTGCAGTACCCCGAGAGGCTCGCGGAGCGTGTAGGCGCCTGGGAGAGCGCGTATCCCGCGTTTGCTGTTCGGAATCTTGCTGATCTGGCGAGGGCTTTTTGGGAGGCACATTTGCCCGGCGGTCCGCACGAACAGTGGGTGCAAGGGTCGAGGGGTGATACAGCGGCCCCGAATTTGGAGGGGCCCGCCCGTGTCTCCTGGTTTCGTAGAGGAAGCATGCCATGACGCGTCGGATTCAGAGGGTGCACCGACGTGCACCGACGTCTCCCAGCTCTCCGCGGTTGGGCCGTTGGGTAGAGGACGACGTCCAGGTCGGGAGCACGCAGCAGATCCGGCGAGTTGATAGAGGGACGCCAAGAGAACAGCGTGCAGTCGCAGTCGCAGTCTCTCGCAAGCAATTTTCAAGCCGAAGTACAGATTTCTTGGGGATCATCTCGAGAGAGGGTTATTAGACCATGCGCATACCAAGAAGGCGCAGTGGTGAACTCCAGCGCTCCCTTATCCGTTTCACCCGTCGGCATTCCGGTCTGTTTCGCCACACACAAGCCTGCGCTGAACCTCGAGCGAAAGGAGAAGGAGAACATGGAGTCAGATCCGCCTGTCGAGGTCGAAGGCCGCGCGCGCGAAGAACGCGTTATTGTGCACTGCGATTTTGACTGTCTCTTCGCCTTGTCGCCCGGCCAGCGATCCGGGAGCAGCCGGTGGGTAAGTTTCAATTGCAAACAAGGCGTTGCGTTGCTAAATGTATTCGTAGCTTGTCTCGTTCGATACTACTGCACTCCATCCGCGGAAGGAATTGCCCCGCAACTCAGACTGCAATCCTGCCGGTCATCGTCAGCTTCAGCGCCTCGAGGAGCTGCTTGTTTAAGGCATGCGCCTCCTCCTCGTGCGTCGTCCACCGGATTCATCGAATCTGTACTCTCGCGCGAGTCTCCGAGCCCGATTGTGCACTCTTGGAAGAGGCCATATTCCCGTAGGGAGAATCCCCTTCATTCAAGCTTGTGCGGTGGGTGATAGGAGCAGCAAGGGGTGGAATTTCCGCAAGTTCGTCCTCGGGAGAGTGGATGGGCAAATCGCAGTCGTCGGGGCCACATGCGCCGATAACGCTGCGGGGGTGTTGTCGATGGACCTGAGGGTGTTGGCTATGGCGGATCGTGCCCAATGAGTCCTAATGACTCACAAAGATTTTGAACTTCCCACTCACCGCCGAGCTAGTTCAGAACCATTTGCGTTGGTGAATTGTTCGTGAATCGATGCGACGTCATCAACCTTCTGCTCATGCAGAAAGAAAACATTCAGGCCGTTCAACTGAACAATAGGTTCATAGTCTCCCTTGTCCTCTTGGGCCTTGGCCTTGTTTTTGCATGCAAAGATCTGTTCAGAGGTCGTCTGAGCAGGGGGACCGATCGAACGCCGACTCAGCATTCATATCCGCATCTGCCCTAGATATTTCTTTTGGACTCGTACTCACGAGGCAAGATGGCCGAGCGGTTAAGGCGTGTGACTCAAGCGTGACAGCTTGCCTGTTCAAGGGTTTCTCATCACGTAATGTGGCGTGGGTTCGAGTCCCACTCTTGTCAGCTTTTTCATGCGGAATTTGGGACTCTACACTCGTTCTATAATTCCAACCATGCTCGTAACAACTCATTCATCAGCGAAATCTTTCTCAGTTCATTTTTCTTAGAAACAAAGTGGCTGACGCATATCACCCAATCGAGCCAGTGTTGCTACCTTCTTCATTGGCGCAGTGAGCATTATTTCCTTATCGAGCCGCGAGCGGTTGTTTGGTTTTTGATTGATCAAAGAACAAACATCCCACTTCGTTCAAACTTCATTGGAAGTCATGGCTGTACCGGGAAGTTGGAACTTTAATTTAGGGTGGTGAAACCACGTTCAGATCGAAATTTTTGAACCACCCTCGACTGGGAATCAAGCCCGCGATCATCTTTGACCTGGCAGACCTGCTACGGTAGTATCTACCACCCTCGCTGGCCTGGGATCCCTCGCTCAAGATCCCATTTTGGACGGATTGCTGCCTATTTTCGCCCCCTCGCACCTCCAAAGGTTATTTTGCATTAATCCTGAGAAGGATGCGGAACCGACGTGAGCTTCGTTTAAGATTAAGACTAGGGGCATTTGTACGCATCTTGTAATGGACCCTCACGCTTGAATTACCTCAGCTTGCGCCGTCTATTCGGTCAGCGGTATTTTGTACAAGGTACCGGTCTACATTGTGGAAGTGTTGAAATGTTGAAGCATCGTCTTTGTAGAGTGTCATCAAGTTAGTCCCGAGGCGAATGCTGCAACATGAAGAGTTCCGCCACAGCGAACGAGAATGAGGCAGTCTAGACTCGAAGATTTGGTTTATTATCGATTTGCCCCTCCCATCCTACGACGTATCTACATCTCTAGCATTAAGTATGACTCTTCCATCTTGGGTACGCCCAATATACAGCAAGTTTTTCCATATATATTGGAGCGTGCTCAGCATTATAATTACAGCAGGGTCTAGCGCTAATCAAGACATATAGCAGTTTAAGTACAAAGCAAGGGGAGATAACACGACGCTACTGCGCCGCCGCGCGCACAAACCCAGGTGGTCGGCTGAACCCAGCATCCATTACCGCCTGCCGTCTTTGTCCGACAGCGGCGTTGAGCTTGTCCATCATCTGGACCGTGGTCGCCCAGTTGACGCATGCGTCTGTGATACTGACCCCGTGTTTTAAATGTTGGGCACCCTCGCTGGGAACGTCCTGGCGCCCGTCGTTGATATTTGACTCGACCATGACGCCCGTGATATTCCGCTCGCCAGCCGCGAGTTGTTCGCAAATCGAGTCGATTACGAGCGGCTGGTTGTTGTGGTTTTTTTGGGAGTTGCCGTCTAAGGAGGCGAGGAAGCATGAGAAGCTGAATGCATTCCGAGGGCGCGGACGTACGACTGCAGTCAACCATTATGCTCGCCCATTCTTTCTTCTTGTAGATGGCCTTGGCGGCTGATTTTACGTGCTCGCTGGCGTAGTTGGGCCCCTTGGTCCCACCACGAAGGATCACATGTGTGTCCTGGTTACCGCGAGTCTTGACAATGGAAGCGAGACCTGAGTGAGAGGAGTCTTAGTTTTAGGGATCGCGGGCGGCGAAAAATTCCATACCTTGTTCCGTTACTCCCATGAAGGCGTGGGGAGATCCAGCGGAGAACATCGCGTCAATAGCGACAGACACGCTGCCATCGGTGCCATTTTTGAAGCCAATAGGGAAGGAAACGCCAGAAGCCTATAGGAGCAGAATTAGTGCCTGAGTATAAAATCGAAAGAGGAAAGGGACGCACGAGCTCGCGATGAAGCTGCGATTCAGTCGTTCGGGCACCGATGGCGCCCCAAGATATTACTGTCAAGGGGTCAAACAATGACCGTTGCCATTCTTGGTCTCACTCACGGTCCGCAAGGTACTGGGGTGAGATTGTATCAAGTAGTTCCGAGCCAACCGGAATGCCCAAGTCCGTAATGTCACACAGCAGCTGCCGTGCAATACGGAGACCCTTGTTGATCTTGAAGGAGCCATTGATGTCCGGGTCGTTGATGAGACCTTTCCAGCCAACGGTCGTTCGCGGTTTCTACGGACATGAGTGTGGGTTGCGTTAATAAAATGTTGAAAGTCACCTCGCTATAGTACGTGGGTTATTTCAGTGGAATAAAATGTGGGGCAAAGGGACCCACAAATAAGCCCGCATGATGATCAAGAGGTTGCCCCAATCGGGAAGTTTAGACTTGAGCAAATTCGCGTACTCAAGGGCCTGTTCCGGCGAGTGGATGGAGCACGGGCCGACAATGACGACGACGCGATCGTCGTGGCCTGCGACAATGTGCGCTGCGTTGTAACGCGCAGACGCGATCGTCTTTTGCGCGTTAGCCGTAGACACGATTTCATGTCTCAGCAGCGCAGGCTGCACTAGGGGATCATACTATCTCTGTGTGAATACAGCTGCGAGCTGCGCGATGGCGGACACCTACACCGATGACACGGCGGTCCTGGATGTACTGCTGGACCTTTTCTGCGTCTTGAAAGTCGGGAAACGGAGTTACGTCGTTGTAGACCATGTTTTCCTCGGGAACAGCTGTGACGTCGAGGTAAGGTTGAGGTGGATGAAGGGAGAGGGGGGGTAGTTACGGAATCTAAACGCGTTCTGCGCCGCTTTTATAGAGTTTTGGGACAACGACATGTGCGCAAACGTTCGAGTCAGAGGCAGATCAGTGCAATGTGGCACAGGACGGAAGGGGAAATCCCGGCAAACAACTTCACCCGTGGCGGTGCACGGGCGTATCACAAAATTGCTTGCAAATTGCCATGTCCAAGATTTCCGTATCACTCAAGCCCACGGCCGGGTTCTGCATAAAATCTACGACCCTTAAACCGGCCGCGCTCAGGGTTCCCTCGGCCGTCCCCCCCGGGCCAAATTCTCTTGAGCCCCCCCGCACGTCTATTGCAGTCCCTGTCCACCAGAAAATATTTGTCAATATCGCGTGGGACTCGCAGGTCAACATTATTTCGTGACCCTGGCGCCATCCAAGAGTTAAATCGGGTGATACACAGGTCCCATCTCCACCAGAAGGTAATGAGGAAGCAATACAGCGCGCGATGCACGGCGAGGACGAGGATCTGAATCCCGATGCTTGGTTTGTCCCCGTTGTTGTCTCTGAACCACGACAGGATACCGATAAATGTACGTCTGCTCATCTTTGTAGCTAGCTTCCGGTACTGCCATCGTGCGCCGCAAAGCGCTGCCTGCCTAACACTTTTGCGCCCAGCACTTGCTGACCAATTCCTTGCCAGCCGGAAACCCTTCTCTTGTGTTCGACTGTATATATCACACCTCTATTAAATCGCGGACGCTTCGCGATCCTGCGTTCAAAATCTTCATCCAAGGCGCGTTAGCTTGAATGTTGATCTGTTTCGTTTGTAATTATCTGCTTACTGTCAGAACTCGCGCTGCAGCGTATCGAGGCACAAACCTCGCTAGTCCTTTCGCGGCAGATATCTACCCCAAATATCGCCTCCAAAGGCAAACTTCTTCCCCGCACAGTCCTCATCCCATCGGTCATCCCGACAGCTCCGAATAAGAGACCGCTGATCGAAGAACTAACCCCTTCAGCGGCCGTCGCCGTTAACAATAAACCTGATCCTGTGAAAGGAATTTTGAAGCCCAACGCGCCACCAAGCACGGCAACACGGCCAACCTGGAGCTGGTCCAAGAATGCAAACGGCTCTATAGAAATAACTATCGCCATGCCTTTCCTTGCAAGTCCTGCCATTCTACGTAGTTTTTATCCAGGTTTAACGCCGTTTTGCCACCACCCCCAGACGCGCGCTTTAGTTGCCGATACGACGCTCGAGCTCGAACCAAGACGGTTGATTATAGCTGTGCCGGGACACCCGCCGCTGGACATCAACGTTGGCGTTTCCGATGCCGAGATCGCCGCGACGTCTGGCACTGCTCTCAACGGCGGATTGACACTTAAACGCGAGCGTGAGCTGGATGTAGACACGGCCACGGCCGAGTGGCGCGTTTCGACCGGAGTGTTGGTCGTGGTTGCGTGACTGGGACTGCGGGCATCGCGGAAAGGGATGTGGGCTGTTTCCCGTGTGTGATATCTTATCAACCTAAATGTATAGTGGTCCCCTCAAAATCTAAAGAAAGTCTCCTTGGGGCGCACAAGTCAACTATAGCACCCCACGTTCAATTCGATTCATAATTCGGACCGAGATACTGGATGGTCGCCCTGATGGCTGGCTTGGCTAACAGAGGTGATATACTAAGTATGTTACGGCTAGCCTGACATTCCGGGGCGAGAAATTCGATGGGGCCTCAAGAAACGCCCTGAAATTTATTGTTTGAGGACGGTTTTAAGAGGATTTTGAGAGTTCATCTACTTCCATCTACTTACTTCTGAGGTTCCCAAAACAAACTCTGCAGCCCTATATTCGGTGATTTATACGTTGTGCCTTGTACCTTGGCGCAAGGAACAGAAACGGCAAGAGACCATTCTTGTGCTGATGATCTACTACGCCATGACAATCAGTGCGAGTGAGTATACACCGTGGTTGCGGATATGGGGGTGGGGCCGGTCTCAGCAATTCAGATATGGCCCGTTAAGAAACTGGCAGCCGGGGCCCAAGACATTGTGTCTAATGCGGGGCGGCGGACAAGTATGTAGCGAAAAAACATTTCGCGCTATGATCGACACAGCCACTCCATCTCGTTCTCTTCCCGACGTTCATTTCCGGCGTGAACGAAATGTATCATCTGTAGATGCACATACCGCAGTGACGGAGCCTGTCGGCGGCGGGACGGAGAAGAAACCGACGAAGGCGATCGCACTCGGTCCGGTTAGGTTCCCGTCCAGCTCGGAAGACTGTAATTATCGTGGACACTAAATGTTCCCAGATTCCAGTTGGATTCCAGGCGGCAAAACATATATTTCCTTTATAGTTTCGCCGGCCCTAGGTAGGCTTCATCATCCCATTGCACTATAAAGGCAGGGAAGTGGCGGCCCTCGAGATGGAACTGAAAATCGGTGTACCTTTTTGCAAAAGGAGCGTCCCGTTTCTTCTCATGGTCCCTCAACTTAGCTGTCCCTCAGCAAAAGGAAAACAAGGCTCAAGCATCATCTCGACTTCGAATCTGTTCAATCAAACAAACATACCTACGGTGCTGGGCCTGCTGCAGAGAATATTCCCCGTCCCGGCCGTACACGGCGGTTCAAAATATCGATGCATGAAACTCCTTCGTTCCTCAGAGGTGCTTGCGCTCGCGTCCTGGGGTGGGTGATTATTATTCAATAATCGCCTTCGACGACCACAAATCGAGGAGGGAGTCTTTACTGGCCGGAATCAATCGATCCAGGCCGCTTTGGGTGCAGTTCGCTCGAACACCAGCAACCGATGTGCACGCGTTTGGTTTGTGTCTGCCTCGAGGTACATTTGCTTTAGGCTCTTCCTTGGATACGCGTGTCTATTCGACCGCAGCGCATATTTTATTGCGATCGTCGTAGGTGCGGAGGGGACTGTGTTTGATTGGGTTGTGTCGTTTTTATCAGCGTCGTGTTCATGAGGAAATTAGAAGAGATTAACAGTAATATCGGGGGGAGACGATGGCTCAGTGGATATGCCATCCGATCTGGTCAACATATACGCGGGCTCGGAGTAACAGAGAGATATACTATACAAAGAGAACATTCTCCGAACGCGACACCATTGGCAGGTTATGATTTGTTAAAGAACGAGTCGATCCCTTGGGAGGATGAAGCTTTCGGAGTATCCAACTTTTTCTGCTCAATTCGTTGATATAAATACTTCGGTAAGAAGAGTCGCACCTTTGACGTGGGTTTTGGCTTTTTCGGCGACGAGGGCGCATCGACGATCTCGACCTCATCGTCATCGGAGGCTGGAAGTAGTATCTTCTTAGGAGTCGGTCCACTCGTGCGCACTTTTTTGGATGATGAAGGACCATCGACGACCGTGATCTCGTCGTCATCGCCTGCTGGTGAAAGGTGACGTTTCAGCGGCTTCTGAGGAGACCCAACCGCCTGCGCTTGTTTCTGCTTGGTGAACATTGCTTGAATGCCGTCTTTGCGATTTGCGACCGGCTCGATGAAGGTGGACGATTCGGTACCGACTTTGCCGACTTCTTTCGGGACTTGATAGCTAGGTGGGGTCAAGATATGGGTCAGAGCGAACGAAGGTGCGGACCGCGTACCAATCCAGGGCACAGGTCGTCGGCGCGAGCAGTGGGACGAGGTCTGGGCTCCATTTTAGAGAGGAGGTGTCCAGCCACGCGTTCAGTGCTTCGGGTGTGTGCAGGATTACGGGTTGGCGCTCGTGGAGCCACGAAAAAGAGGTGTTCGCGGCTGTCGTGACGATTGTGAAGGTCCACAGTGTTTTCGTTTCGCCTGGGTATAAGTTGATATAAGGGCAAGAAACAGACTATTTGCAATCACAAACGAACCGTGTAACACAACCGAATCGTACAAGCCAGCCATGAGCATCAGTCGGCCGTCTTTGGGCTTGACGAAATGCGGCAGCTTGTTTTTCCCTTTGGTGAGCCATTCGTAGTAGCCCTGGCACACAACAGCGCAACGCTTGGGACCCTTGAGGCTCGCCCACATGCCACCGCCCTCGACGAGGTTTTCCGCGCGCGCATTAGTTGTGTTTAGATTCTTATCTTCGAATTTACTGTAGTGTGGTACGAGGCCCCATTTCATAGAGGACATAACAAGCGAAGATTCGGCGGGGTTTCGCCGCCGAACGACGGGGGCCTGGGTGTGCGGGGCGATGTTATAGCGCGGCACAAAGACGTCGCGTCGCTCCCATTCGTCCACAGACACATCGTACCCGTCGAGTTGCTGGATTTCTGCGGCCTGAAATACCGGGTAGCTAGATACTGAAGAGAATGCGCATGCTCACTTCCAAACGTAGACTGTATCGCCCGCACATAGGCAACGCGTCGAGACTTAATTACGCGTCAAGTGAAGGGAAAGAGCAACACGTGAGTCACAATAGCTTTTTCGGCTCTGCATACCATGTCGGCCCATCGATAGCGTCTGGGTTGAGGACACAGGGCTCAAAGAAGCTCCGAAATCGCCTCCTCCCATGCGGCCGGGGCCATGCCCGGTTCTGTGCAGTTACCGGCTCAGCAAATGCGGCCTTCCTTACATAACGCACGACGAAACAGACAGGTGGAACGGCAGACTTCCTAGGATGCACGAAGTATTTATTGCACGTATTTTCTGGTACTACGATCCGACGTAGACTCCCGATAGGAATCTTTATGGAAAGAGGAAGTGTATGCAATGTCCTAATAACCCTCTCTCGAGATGATCCCCCAGAAATCTGTACTTCTGCTTGGAATTTGCTTGCGAGTGACTGCGACTGCGACTGCACGATGTTCTCTTGACGTCCCTCTATCAACTCACCGGATCTGCTGCGTGCTCCCGACCTGGACGTCGTCCTCTACCCAACGGCCCCAACCGCGGGGAGGTAGGAGACGTCGGTGGGCCCTCTGAATCTGACGAGTCATGGCATTCGTCCCCTACGAGACCAGGAGACACGGACGGGCCCTCGAAATTTGGGGCCATCTTGTCCCATGAATTCCCAATACCTGTATCAACCCCCGATTCTTGTGCCCACTGTTCGTGCGGATGACCGTCGGTGGGCAAATGGGGCTCCAAAAAAACCCTCGCCAGATCAGCAAGATTCAGAAAAGCAAACGCGGGAAACGCGCTCTCCCAGGGGTCTACATGCTCCGCGAGACTCTGGGGGTACCGCATCCAGACCCCGGGAACGGCGAGCTCTCTTGCAGGTTCCACATCCAGGAGCAAGCTTGCCGACACGATGCATGTGCCTTCGCGCTGCACTCCAAGCACGTCGTAGTGCCGTAGAGGTCCTTCGAAGACGGCGAGCGCGGGCTTGAACGCGGCACACGTGTCCGAAGTGAATACGGTATCAAAGTACGGCGCGAGGGTTGTAAATGCAGACGTTTGGTCCAGGGAGTCTTGGTCTACATCTGCTATCGCAGAAATGGACAAGCCGGAGATGTTGCGGAGGGTAGCCAGACACCACTCAGCATTAGGAACGAGAGGCCAGTCAACGATGGAGTGGGCAAATAATGTGGAATCGGAGCTGGTAGGCTCGATGCCGAGACGCAGGGCGACATCGTCGTAGGTTTCTGATAAGATATGCACATACGGGGCCCCGGGACATCGTTTCTTGATCTCATATTCGCTTTCGAGATAAAACGAAACCGCTTCATTGCGGTCGAATTGATATGGAGAGCGAGCGAGAAGGGGCGACAAGGCGTCGAATACTCCCAGTTCTTTGTCCTGAAAAGTTGATCAGTAACTAAGGTGCAAAGTCACGACGAAAGCATACGATGAGCGTGCCATGAATATCGAAATATATGACCTGGACTGCTGGAAAAGTAAAATTAGGATGAGGAGGGGGAGGCGATTTCAGGACAGAAATTTTGGGTACGGGACACCCGTCTTCATCAGGTATCTGGTAGTATGTGTCTTCTTCATCATCTGCACCCCAGTCGTCTTCGAGGTCGTGTGCCCCATCGCCTCCGTCCAGCGTATCATCGGAATGATCTACGTCGGGGCTCGAAGGTCTATCAAACAAAGATGCAACCTCGACTAATGGCGCACAGGTCAAGTCGGGGATATCTTCTTCGGATTGCACGGGGGCAGGGAAATGACAGCCCCACGCAACCGTCGCCTGTATGCAGTGAGTCTAAATCACAATTGCAACGATTTTATTACCTGCATCTGGTGCGCCCATCGGATAGCTCTCTCAGTCGAAGGATATGAGAAACGAGCAAGAAGCCTGAACAGAAAATCAACTGCCAGTCGAACAGAATGGGTTGAAGAGCACCTTAATACGGCTTTACGTTCCTCTTGCCAGTCGCTCAGAGTCCCAAAGTCATCTGTGGCCGAAAGATCATAGTGGACCTTGGCAGACAGATCCACCGATCTCGGGAAGAATTCCCCTGGCAATGGAGGGATTTTTATACTTTTGGAGCTGTAAGTGGTCCACACAGCATGGGTACCACCGTCCGAAAATCCTTCTGCTAGTCGTTCTTCTCTTCTCCTCAACATTTGCATGGCGTGGACTGCTTCGCGGTCTTTCATAAACACTTCATCGAAACGATCGGCTTCACTCTGTGATAAAACATGCGGACTCTTCCCAGTGTCGATGAAGTCGGGGATGAAGATGGCAGTGACAGGATTCACGTCGCTTGTGTTGACCACGCAGTCGTCAAACGGCCACTCAAAGCCAGGATCAAGAGGTTCTCGAGTTCCCAATGTGCAGGGCCGGATTGGCAACCAGGTTTGGGGCAATGGGCTGAGAGTTGCTGGCTCAACAATGAAAGCTAACCAGGAACGATCCCACGTCCTCGGGGGTCTCTCGAGAACAAGCGCAAGATATTGTCGGCATTTGATTGCCTGTGCCGCTGCTGTGACGAGCTCTGAGTTTGCGTATGCCACTGTCTGAACAGCAGAGGGATGAACTATCGCCCAGGTGAAACGTTCTCCTTCTTGCATGAGTCTCAGTCAGAGCAGGTCAGAGCAAGGTCAGAGTCGGAGCAGAAGAAGGTTGGTCACGTGTGTGTGCGTCGGGCTGAAGTACCAAGTACTTGGACTCGTACGTTGAGTAACAGACAGCGCAGCAAGATGGAAGTTGTTCGAAGGAAATTGGGCCAGAATTGAGCGAGAAAAGCAAAAATATCTTTTTATTTATTTCAAAGGTTCTAGGTTCATAGCGCACGTGGGCGCGATGACCGAGTCCCGACAAGCTTCAGGCTCCCGATTTACCCATTCGCTCTCCCGAGTCCCGATAACGAACTTGCGAAACCCACACCCCTTGCTACTGCTCCAGTCGAGCGGCTAGCGTCCCCCGTCGTAGAAGCCTGATAGAAGGCCATTCGCAACATGGGAATATGCGTGGCCTCTTCCAAGAGTGCACAGTCGGGCTCGGAGACGCCAATCTGCTCGCGGGAGAGTACAGATTCAATGAATCCCAGCAGGACGACGCACGAGGAGGAGGTGCTTGCCTCGAACGAGCAGCTCCTCGAGGCGCTGAAGCTGACGATAACCTGACAAGATTGCAGCTTGCAGCCTGAGTTGGCGCAATTCATTTCACAGTGCAGTGGCATCGAACGACTCGGAGACAAGCTACTAATATCATCAGCAACTCAACGCCTTTTTGCAATTGCAAACTACCCACCGGGCTCGCTTCTCCCGTATCTCTGGCCGGGTGACCAGGCTCGCAGCCACGAAGAGACAGTCAAGATCGCATTGCACAATAACGTGCTCGTCGCGCGCGCCCTTTACCCTTGACAGGCGGATCCTACTCCATCTTTTCACTCGAGGGGGGATTCGGCGCAGGCCTGTGCGTGGCGAATCAGACTGGAACGCAGATGGGTGAAGCCGGAAAGGGAGCGCTAGAGTTCACCTAAATAACACTACAAGTCCTTGGTGAAAAGTGGTCCCCAATTTCTACATTATCGATGATCAAAAAACGCGATTTCAAGTACATCCATCGAGTCAAACACACCAATTCTCATGAGCTGTCTCAGTCTCGGGGTCGTTCTGAGCACTTTCTGATTCGTCTCTATTTCATCTATCGGATCTTGTGCGTGCTTCCTGACTAGGCTTTTCCCTCCTCTACCGACGGTCTTTCTGCCTCATGGGGAGCATGAATCCATATCTTTCGTATCTAGCCGCCGAACGCCCCTCGATCATCGAGCGTGCTAGAAAAATACCACGACGATGCGAAATTTCTCACTGGGGTTTTTTCAAGTTTCTCAGCCTCGGGTTTTCTGACTCGTTGTCTGGCTTTCAAGATACGTCCTTCTCGACGTACTGCTAGATTCATCGACTCAGACACAACTATTTTTTTTCATTAATTCTCACGGAATCTGCCTCGATCTCAGGGTCTCTGACTATTTCGCGATTCACATCAGTCTTGTGCTCAAAATACTGACTCAGCTGTGGGTCCATTCCTTAACTCGGTTCCGATACTTTAGTTACCTATATATGCTCGAGCATTTCAGGTTTTTTAACTCCATTGCACCCTGACGATGAACGGCTTTTCTCAATACTCTGATCTTTACCCTGGTCGTATTATTTGGTGCGACCCCCAAGATTCGAACATGCGCACGACCAAACTACCTCGAGGAGTTGTCTACACGAAACCCAAAATTCGTCCCTGCTTGATTATTGAAAGTGATCAGCGCAACCACAAAATCAGGGTCATATCGTTCAGCAGCACAGAAGTTAGTCTGACTCCTCCCATGATCTGATCTGGCAATTCACCAGAAAGATGTTAACCTACATGTGTTATCTCAGCCCTCGATCAACCAACACTTGTTTATACAAGCCAACCAAGGACCTCATCCTATACGTACATTCGAGACAAGTGACAACTCCTGCGGGTGGGTGTATATCGGCGAACCAGCACTTATACCCATTTTATTACACTCCGACAACATGAAAAAGTCCAACGCTGCCGGTAAACATTTCAGCCGACGCCCAATTTCAGACGAAAACTTGGCCAACTGGCACTTTCACCACAATCGACTCTTGAGCAGTCGGTATATGTTGCGGGTCTCCATACCTTAGAGCTGACCCTAGACAGATGCTCCTTTCCCCGGCCCTGGTGCTAGTTTCAGTGTGTCCTCTACTTCATAATAGATCAAGGTGTTCCGTAACTTACAATTTTTTTTTGTATAGGTCGAGATGGCACCAGCCTCAGGTTCAAGCGAACCTGGGGCATGGACAAGGATATGGCGCGTTAGCGAATGCACAGCTAAGTCAAGGTCAATACACTTTTATGCCTCCCGCAGAGTAAGGTGTTCCGTAACTTACAATTATTTTCGTATAGGTCGAGGTGACACCAGTGCGCACCAATACCCCCACCCACAGTTTCAAGCGGACCTGGGGCATGGACGAGGACACGGCGCGCTGGTGAACACACAGCAAAGTCAAGGACAATACCCTTCTATGCCTCCCGGAGGGTATCAGGCACAATATGCGCCGCCTCCCGGCGGCGCATATAACCAGTATCCGGGGTCTCAGTATCAAAATAACCCTTTTAACCCTTTTGACCCTGCGGTCGCGGCTATGAATCCACAGCAGCCTAATCAATTCCCCCCGGCGTCCGGGTCACCCAGTGGACAGTATTACGACCCTCGATACATGCAGCAGCATCCCAACGCATCGTCTTCGACGGGATCTATGTTTGTACCGCTCGGGCCGCCTCCTGGCAGCACCTCTACCCCGAGCAGCTCCACGGGATACTCGCAGCAGCCTCCGCAAGCATCCCCCTTCCCGCCGCCCGGATACTGGAAGACTTGAAATTGTAACGGATGGCAGTGATCCAGTGCAGTTTATCAGGCTTACCACCGTGCTGACCGGCCTTGCTCTCGATAATTTCCGTCTCGTCGCCGAACTTCTTGTGTTTTTTGTTTGTGTGCCCTTGCTGTGTGCTTGCTCTCGATTGTGTCTCTTGTAATTTGTTGTCCACATTGTCTCGTCCCTTGTACAGTTGTACGTTGTAATAGTAGTCGTCTGAATATACCTGATTTTCAGGTTTTGTGTCTCCCATATCGTGCACACGTTGAATCGTTGGCGTTGATTGGAAGCGGTGCTAGCAATCGAGAAATATATACCACCAGCTCTTTCCTGTTTGCAATATAGTCAAAACGATCTCCGCCTCCGCACTGCTCACGTCCTTGCTCAGTTGCCCAATGAAACAATTTGTCGATGTTAAGAATTCGTGGCTGTAAACTATCGTCAGGGTCCACTGAATAAGGTGACGAAGAGACTGAATTGAAATCTCGATATACATTTTTATGGACCGCTAAAAATGCGTCTATTAACTTGTTCATACACAGCACTAGTTGTGATATTCAGACAAAAACTCATCTTCGCTGGGAGGCGTCGGTGGGTCCTCTGAATTCGAGTCATTCGAATCCGACCAGTCATACCATTTTTCCTCTACGAAACCAGGAGACATGGGTGGGCCCTCTAGATTTGGGTCCCATAAATTCCCAATCCCTATATCAGCGCCCGACCCTTGCGCCCACCGTTCGTGCGGACGACTGCCGGTGGGCAAATGGGGCTCCCAAAAAACCCTCGCCAGATCAGCAAGATTCAGAAAAGCAAACGCGGGATACGCGCTCTCCCAGGGGTCTACATACACCGCGAGCCTCTGTGGGTACTGCATCCAGACCCCTGGAACACCGAGCTCCCTTGCAGGCTCCAAATCCAAGAGCAAGCTTGCTGACACGATGCAGGTGCTTTCGCGCGGCACTCCAAGCGCGTCGTAGTGCCGTAGAGGTCCTTCAAAGACGGCGAGCGCAGGCTTGAACGCGGCACACGTGTCCGAAGTGAATACGGTATCAAAGTACGGCGCGAGGGTTGTAAATGCAGACGTGCGGTCCAGGGAGTCTTGGTCCACACCTGCTATCGCGGAAATGGACAGGCCGGAGATATTGCGGAGGGTAGCCAGACACCACTCAGCGTTAGGAACGAGAGGCCAGTCAGCGATGGAGTGGGCAAATAAGGCAGAATCGGAGCTTGTAGACTCGATGCCGAGACGCAGGGCGACATCGTCATACGTTTCTGATAAGATATGCACGTACGGGGCCCCGGGACTTCGTTTCTTGATCTCATATTCGCTTTCGAGATAGAACGAAACCGCTTCATCGCGGTCGAATTGATATGGTGAGCGGCCGAGAAGGGGCGACAAGGCTTCGAATACTCCGAGTTCTTTGTCCTGAGTAGTGGATAAGTAAGTAAGTTGCAAAGTCACGACGAAAGCATACGATGAGCGTGCCATGAATATCGAAATATATGACCTGGACTGCTGGAAAAGTGAAATTAGGAGGAGGAGGGGGAGGCGATTTCAGGACAGAAATTCTTGGGACGGGACACCCGTCTTCATCAAGTTTTTCGTAGTATGTGTCTTCTTCGTCGTCTTCACCCCAGTCGTCTTCGAGGTCGTGTGTCCCATCGCCTCCGTCCAACGTATCATCGGGTTGAATTACGTCGGGGCTCCAAGGTCTATCAAACAAAGATGCAACCTCGACTAATGGCGGACAGGTCAAGTTAGAGATTTCTCCTTCGGATTGCACGGGGGCAGAGAATTGATGGCCCCACGCAACCATTTCCTGTACACAGTGAGTCTAAATCACAACTGTAATGTGTTTATTACCTGCATCTCGTGCGCCCATCGGATAGCTCTCTCAGTCGACAGATATGCGAAACGAGCAAGAAGCCTGAACAGAAAATCAACTGCAAGTCGAACAAAATGGATTGAAAAGCACCTCAATACGGCTTTACGTTCCTCTCGCCAGTCGCTCAAAGTCCCAAAGTCATTTGTGACCGAGAGATCATAGTGAACCTTGGCAGACAGATGCACCATTCTCGGGAAGAATTCCCCCGGCAATGGAAGGATTCTTGTACTTTTCGCGCTGTAAGTGGTCCACACAGCATGGGTACCACCGTCCGAAAATCCTTCTGCTATTCGCTCCTCTCTTCTGCGCACCATTTGCATGACGTGGACTGCTTCGCGGTCTTTCGGAAACAGTTCCCTAAAACGAACGGCTTCGCTCTCTGGTAGAACATGTGCACTCTTCACATTGTCCACAAAGTCGGGGTTGAAGACGGCAGTGACAGGGTTCGTGTCGCTTGTATTGACCACACAGTCGTCAAACGGCCATTCGAAGCCAGGATCCAGAGGTTCTCGAGTTCCCAATGTGCAGGGCCGGATTGGCAACCAGGTTTGGGGCAATGGGCTCAGAGTCGCTGGCTCAACGATGAAAGCTAACCAGGAGTAACTCCCAAACGCCCTTGGGGGTCTCTCGAGTACAAGCGCCAGATATTGTCGACATTTGATTTCATGTGCCGCTGCTGTGAGGAGCACTGAGTTTGCGTATGCCACTGTCTGAACAGCAGAGGGCTGAACTATCGCCCAGGTGAAACGACCTGGAGGTTCTTCTTCCATCTATGAAGCTTCGATGACGGCGGCGATGAAGAACGATGAATAACAAGAGTTTTGATCGAAACCAAAAAGTTGGACCCACAAAGACTCGTGAGTGTCTCCAAGGCTTGATAAATGGAATAAAAATTGAGGGGGGAGTGGACGCGGTGCGGGTTAGCAACGCCGGAGGCCTCCGCCGCTGGGCTCCTCCTCCGCCAGGATCGTGCAGAGAGATTAGTTTGTGTCTCCCATACATTGTGCACAAGTTCAATCGAATCGTTGACTCGGACGTTGATTGGAAGCGGTTGCGGCAAACATTTATGTAATCGAGAAAATGAAATTTCAAATTTTATTTCAATAACATTGTCTGGCAAACTGTATGCATCCGGCATGCATCCGAAGCACGACAGAACGCGTCTGGCTGCTGGCACCAGACCAATTAGACGCGCCATAGCGCCAGAACTTGATCTGGCAGCATACCCAATTTAAATGACACGCATCATAATCGATTCTGGCGCCAGAATGTCGCCAGTCCGATCTTTCAGAAATGTGGTAGAATGTTTATATTCACGGTAGGATTAGTGCCATGTTACATGAGAGCTATGATACGGGACTCTCCATACGCACCCGCAGTGTCTTTATTCCGCAGGCCGACGATGATCTTCGTACAGAAGTTAACTATCGTCTTTCGATCGGATGGCCGAGGCGAACCTGTCTGGACGCAGTGGATTGTCAGTAAGCGAGTAAACCAAACAACGTGGAAAAAAATGGGCGGGTGCAAGGAAAGAAGTACAAGGGCGAATACAAGACTGGCCCCCCTGTATCCCAACCGTATCACAATGCCCTTCAATCTAGAAATCCGAACCGTTCGAGGTCTGAGCTCTTTAAGCTGCTCGACATGGCATGCGTATGGAAAGGGGCGGAACTTGCTGTTTGGAAGCCAGAGGCCTAAGGCCCTGAGCTCGAGTCTTGAAGCCTGTGGGCTCGATGAGTAGACTTGAGATGCGAAGACGTTTGTGGTGTTGTCAACTAGAAGATAATACGTGAAACAGAACGATGCAATGTGGAGCAATTACAATGTCCGTAACGGTCGAAATCCCAGCCGTCGAAGAAGCTCGACCCCGATTACTCCTTCAAGATGTCGTATCTCGTCGTAGCCAATGTGATGGGAGTAGCGCTTCGCTGACAAGAGCGAGAGAGGACGACGAAGAGCGCATTTTGAGGAGACAAGGACCAGGCCTCGAGGCAATGTTTCAAATCGAGGGGCGGAACGAGCGATGTCTACTTGAGAAAAATACGAACGAGCATGGAGTAAGTAAGGTGGGGGTTTGTAAATTAGCTATGTCCCGCAGTTCCCCCAAACGAATTCGCGAAGGGCTTGGCTGGGATAGAACGTGTGGACAGCGGGCCTGGGGATGAACTTGACGGCAGTCCTAGCCTAGGGGTTTGTCGTGTGTGTACATGTTGACCACGCCGCTGCTGTGACGAGCTCCGATCGACTAGACTGTCTGAACAGTAGAGGGGCCCAGGTGAAAGATCTCCTTGCATCCATCCTATGAAGCTTTAACGGCGGCGGCGATGAACGAAAAGAGTACTGATCGAGAATCCACGAGTTTTGGAGAGTCTTGCAACGAGGCCGTCTGATTATGGAACGAAATTGAGAATATCATAGACAGAGCACGACCCTCATCGAGCTCCGGCTCCGCAGAAGACTCCTCTCGCGCGGACCGTTGGCGATAGCCAGTGGCGCGGGGGTAGCATTTTTTTTCTACCCGGACCCGGGTGCAGGCATCGCAGACAGGGTGAATGTCGACGAATTCGAAAATACGAACGAGGGTAGATAGTGCAGGGGAATGTGGGGGTTTTAGCTTTGTTCCGTAGTTCCGTCGAACGAAGGGCTTGGCTTGATAGAACGTGTGGACTGTAAGCTCTTCCCAGTGTCGTTCATATAAAGTCGAGATGAAGACGGTAGTCACAGTCCTCCAACGCAGAAATCCAGAGGTTGTCGAGATCCCAAGGTGCAGGGCCGAGGGTTGGGGTAATGGGCTGAGGGTTGCAGCTATCCAGGAATAATGCCTGGGGGTGGCTGTGAGTTTGCGTATGCGACTGTCTGAATAGTAGAGGGACCCAGGTGAATCGACGTGAAGTCTTGCATCCTATGAAGCTTCGACGGCCGCGGCGATGAACAAGAGAGTATTGATCCAGAGTCTAAGACTCGCAACGATGTATGTCTGATAAATGGAAGGAAATTGAGAATATGCTGGACAGAAAGAACACCCCCGCGCGGACCGGTGAACGATAGCCAGCGGCGCAGGGGTTAACATCCTCCGGACCCCGGACCCAGGTGCAGGAGGCCTTCGTCCGTCGTCGTCGCAGACAGGGTGAATGTCTACGCAGAATACGAACAGATTAGATAGTGCGTGGAGCCATGTTGCGCAGTTCCTCCAAACGAACAGATTCGCTCTGTGATAGATCAGTATTAACTTTGAAGTCGGGGATGAAGACGGCAGTTACAGGGTTCAACGTGTCGTTTCCGTCTGCATTTGATTTCAGGTGCTGCGCAGCTGCTGTGACGAGCTGTGAGCTCGTGTGCCGCTGTCTGAACAGCAGAGGGATGAACTATCGCCCGGAAACGAAGTGAAGGATATCGATCTTCCTAGTATGAAGTGAAGCTTTGATGACGGCGATGAACAAAAGAGTGTGATCGAGACTCCACAAGACCCTCCAAGACCCGGACGAATTCGCGTCTGATAAATGAGAATGTACTGGGCGGTGGTAGCTTAAGAAGAGTCGCACCTTTGGCGTGGGTTTTGGCTTTTTCGGCGACGGGGGCGCATCGACAATCTCGACCTCATCGTCATCGGAGGCTGGAAGTAGTTTCTTCTTAGGAGTCGATCCACTAGTGCGCACTTTTTTCGACGATGAAGGACCATCGACGACCGTGATCTCGTCGTCATCGCCTACGGGTGAAAGGTGACGTTTCAGCAGCGCCTTCTGGGGAGATACAACCGCCTGCGCTTGTTTCTGCTTGGTGAACATTGCTTGAATGCCGTCTTTACGATTTGCGACCGGCTCAATGAAGGTGGACGATTCGGTGCCGACTTTGCCGACTTCTTTCGGGACTTGGTAGCTAGGTTGGGTTAAAAAACGTGTCAGCGAACGAAGGTGCGGGGCCGCGTACCAATCCAGGGCACAGGTCGTCGGCGCGAGCAGTGGGACGAGGTCTGGGCTCCATTTCAATGAGGAGGTGTCCAGCCATGCGTTCAGTGCTTCGGGTGTGTGCAGGATTACGGGTTGGCGCTCGTGGAGCCACGAAAAAGAAGAGTTCGCGGCTGTCGTGACGATTGTGAAGGTCCACAGCGTTTCCGTTTCGCCTGGGTGTAAGTAGAAATAAGGGCAAGAAACAGACTATTTGCAATCACAAACGAACCGTGTAACACAACCGAATCGTACAAGCCAGCCATGAGCATCAGTCGCCCGTCTTTGGGCTTGACGAAATGCGGCAGCTTGTTTTTCCCTTTGGTGAGCCATTCGTAGTAGCCCTGGCACACAACAGCGCATCGCTTGGGACCTTTGAGACTCGCCCACATGCCACCGCCCTCGACGAGATTTTCCGCGCGCGCATTAGTTGTGTTTAGATTTTTGTCTTCGAATTTACTATAGTGCGGTACGAGGCCCCATTTCATGGAGGACATAACAAGCGATGATTCGGCGGGGTTTCGCCGGCGAACGACGGGGGCCTGGGTATGCGGGGCGATGTTATAGCGCGGCACAAAGGCGTCGTGTCGCTCCCATTCGTCCACGGATGCATCGTACCCGCCGAGTTGCTGGATTTCTGCGGGCTGGAATACCGGGTAGCTAGATACTACAGAGAATGTGCATACTCACGTCCAAGCGTAGACTGTATCGCCCGCACATAGGCAACGCGTCGAGACTTAATTACGCGTCAAGTGAAGGGAAAGAGCAACACGTGAGTCACAATAGCTTTCTCGGCTCTGCATACCATGTCGGCCCCTCGGTAGCGTCTGGGTTGAGGACACAGGGCTCAAAGAAGCTCCGAAATCGCCTCCTCCCATGCGGCCGGGGCCATGCCCGGTTCTGTGCAGTTACCGGCTCAGCAAATGCGGCCTTCCTTACATAACGCACGACGAAACAGACAGGTGGAACGGCAGACTTCCTAGGATGCACGAAGTATTTATTGCACGTATTTTCTGCGAAATATGACCACAGAATGAACACAGCAACCATAAATGATAACCCTCTTCAATAACGCGTGTCTCAATCCTAGTAAAGCCGTACTACGATCCGACGTAGACCCCCGATAGGAATCTTTATGGAAAGAGGAAGTGTATGCAATGTTCTAATAACCCTCTCTCGAGATGATCCCCAGGAAATCTGTACTTCTGCTTGGAATTTGCTTGCGAGTGACTGCGACTGCGACTGTACGATGTTCTCTTGACGTCCCACTATCAACTCACCGGATCTGCTGGATGCTTCCGAACTGGACTTCGTCCTCTACCCAGAGGCCCCAACCGCGGAGAGGTAGGAGACGTCGGTGGGTCCTCTGAATCCGACGAGTCATGGCATGCTTGCTTTACGAAACCAGGGGACACGGGCGGGCCCTCTAAATTTGGGGCTTCTGTATCAACCCCCGACCCTTGCACCCACTGTTCGTGCGGATGACCGCCGGTGGGCAAATGGGGCTCCCAAAAAACCCTCGCCAGATCAGCAAGATTCAGAAAAGCAAACGCTGGAAACGCGCTCTCCCAGGGGTCTACATACACCGCGAGCCTCTGGGGGTACTGCATCCAGACCCCTGGAACGCCGAGCTCCCTTGCAGGCTCCAAATCCAGGAGCAGGCTTGCCGACACGATGCAGGTGCTTTCGCGCGGCACTCCAAGCGCGTCGTAGTGCCGTAGAGGTCCTTCAAAGACGGCGAGTGCGGGCTTGTACGCGACACACGTGTCCGAAGTGAACACGGTATCAAAGTACGGCGCGAGGGCCGTGAATGCAGATGTGCGGTCCAGGGAGTCTTGGTCCACATCTGCTATCGCAGAAATGGACAGGCCGGAGATACTGCGGAGGGTGGCGAGACACCACTCAGCATTAGGAACGAGAGGCCAGTCAGCGATGGAGTGGGCAAATAAGGCGGAATCGGAGCTTGTAGACTCGATGCCGAGACGCAGGGCGACATCGGCAAACGTTTCTGATAAGATATGCACGTACGGGGCCCCGGGACTTCGTTTCTTGATCTCATATTCGCTTTCGAGATAGAACGAAACCGCTTCATCGCGGTCAAATTGATATGGTGAGCGGCCGAGAAGGGGCGACAAGGCTTCGAATACTCCGAGTTCTTTGTCCTGAGTAGTGGATAAGTAAGTAAGCTGCAAAGTCACGACGAAAGCATACGATGAGCGTGCCATGAATATCGAAATATATGACCTGGACTGCTGGAAAAGTGAAATTAGGAGGAGGAGGGGGAGGCGATTTCAGGACAGAAATTCTTGGGACGGGACACCCGTCTTCATCAAGTTTTTCGTAGTATGTGTCTTCTTCGTCGTCTTCACCCCAGTCGTCTTCGAGGTCGTGTGTCCCATCGCCTCCGTCCAACGTATCATCGGGTTGAATTACGTCGGGGCTCCAAGGTCTATCAAACAAAGATGCAACCTCGACTAATGGCGGACAGGTCAAGTTAGAGATTTCTCCTTCGGATTGCACGGGGGCAGAGAATTGATGGCCCCACGCAACCATTTCCTGTACACAGTGAGTCTAAATCACAATCGTAACGAGTTTATTACCTGGATCTCGTGTGCCCATCCGATAGCTCTCTCGGTCGAAGGATATGAGAAACGAGTAAGAAGTCTGAGCAGAAAATCAACGACAAGTCATACAGAATGGATTGAAAAACACCTTAATACGGTTTTACGTTCCTCTTGCCAGTCGCTCAAAGTGCCAAAGTCATTTGTGGCCGAAAGATCATAGTGGACCCTAGCAGACAGAACCACCCTTCTTGGGAAGAATTCCCCGGGCAATCGAGGAATTTTTATACTTTTCGCACTGTAAGTGGTCCACACAGCATGGGTACCACCATCCGAAAATCCTTCTGCTAGTCGTTCTTCTTTTCTCTGCACCCTTCGCATGATGTGCACTGCTTCGCGGTCTTTCAGAAACAGTTCCCTAAAACGAACGGCTTCGCTCTGCGATAGAACATGTGGACTCTTCCCATTGTCGACAAAGTCGGGGTTAAAGACGGCAGTGACAGGGTTCGTGTCGCTTGTGTTGACCACGCAGTCGTTGAACGGCCACTCAAAGCCAGGATCAAGAGGTTCTCGAGTTCCCAATGTACAGGGCCGGATTGGCAACCAGGTTTGGGGCAATGGGCGGAGAGTCGCTGGCTCAACAATGAAAGCTAACCAGGAATAACTCCCAAACGGCCTTGGGGGCCTCTCGAGTACAAGCGCAAGATATTGTCGGGATTTGATTTCATGTGCCGCTGCTGTAACGAGCTCTGAGTTTACGTATGCCACTGTTTGAACGGCAGAGGGATGAACCACTGCCCAGGTGAAACGACCTGAAGGTTCCTCTTCAAGTTCCTGCATGAGCACTGTGACTGAGCACTGAGCGGGAGCGAAGCGAAGGTTGATCACGTGTCACGTTTCTTCCTTTTCTTTTCTCCTCAGCCTGTCACATGGGCAACACTAACTCTAATTTGAATGGTTCTCAGCCGTCCGTAGGGTTCATATTCGAACAAGGCACCACCGCCGACAATACGTAGCCCTGTCGCGGGAAATGATGCCTTTCCTAGTCGCGCTTCCTGGAATACTCCCAATTCTGGTTACTCCAAGCACTGTGGGCGCCGTAGGTTGTCACATTGTAATCTGTAATCGATCACGATGCCTCGACCTCAGCCCACCTCAGCTCAACTGGTTGCATTTAGTAGTGAAAAAAATGGCGCTCAATAATTTACATCATGATCAGATAACGCACTAGATTTCAGCTAGATCTATCGAGTCAAGCATGACAATTCTCTTGAGCTCTGTCTCAGTCTCCGGCCCGTCTTTCTGACAACTTGCTGTTTCTTCTATCGGATCTTGTGCGTGCTTCCTGCCTGGGCTTTTCCCTCCTCCACCGACGGTGTTTCTGCCTCATGGGGAACCTGAATCCATATCTTCCGTATCTAGGCGCCGAGCGCCCCTCGATCATCGAACGTGCTAGAAAAATACCACGACGATACGAAATTTCTCACTAGGTTTTCTCAGTCTCGCGTTTTCTGACTCGTTGTCTGGCTTTCAAGCTACGTGCTTCTCGACGTACTGCTAGATTCATCGACTCAGACACGACATTAATTCTCACGGAATCTGTTTCGATTTCAGGGTCTCTCTGACTTGCTCTATTCCGCGGTTCACATCAGTCTTGTGCTCAAAATACTGACTCAGCTGTGGGTCCATTCCTTAACTCGGTTCCGATACTTAAGTTGTCTATATATGCTCGAGCATTTCAGGCTTTTTTTCCTCCATTGCACTCTGATGGTGGGCTTTAATAAGCGTTCTGATCTTTACCCTGGCCGTATCATCATGTGCGACCCTCAAGATGATAACCAATGCTCGACTGTTTTACATCCGGGTCTTCATCGAAAACTCAAACCTCGTCCCTGCTTGATTATTCGACGGGAAGACGATATAATCTTCGTCGTATCATTCGGCTATACCACAGTCAGTCTGACTCCGCTCTGGCAATTCAACAGAATATGTTAACCTACATGTATTATTTTAGCCCGAGAAGAACCAAAAATTTATACTCGCCAACCAAGGACTTCATCCTATAAGTATATTCCACAAGAAGGGAAATGACTCCTGGGTGTATATCGGCGAGCCTGCCCCTGTGGACATTGAATTCGACTCCGAGAACATGCGTCCGTGCCACGCTGACTGGGAATATTTCGGTGAATACCCAATTTCAACCCAGAACTTAAAGAACTGGAACTTTCACCACAATCGACTCTTGAGAAGTCAGTATATGTTGCGGGTCTCCATACCTTTGAGCTGACCCTAGACAGATGCTTTGCAGTCGACTACTCCTTTCCCAGGCCCTGGTGCTAGTTTCGGTGCGTCCTCGTGCTCCCCGACATTTAATCGATTTTGATGTTTCGTTCTGAATCGTTCAGGTGATTCTCGTACTGTTGCTGGAGGCAGTGGGCTGGGTTCGACTCTTGATCCGAGGGCTGCTGGATTTTTTCCTGGCCAGTCGCGTCCTAGATTTGGCCGATCCTCTGCTGGTGCGCGCTCCTCTACTTCATAGATCAAGGTGTTCCGTAACTTACAATTCTTTTCGTATAGGTCGAGGTGACACCAGTGCGCAGCAATACCCCCACCCTCAGGCTCAAGCAGACCTGGAGCATGGACGAGGATATGGCGCGGTGAATTCACAGCAAAGTCAAGGACAATACCCTTTTATGCCTCCCGGAGGGTATCAGGCACAATATCCGTCGCCGGGAAGCGGCGCATATAACCAGTATCCGGGGTCTCAGTATCAAAATAACGCTTCTGACCCTTATAACGCTGCGGTCGCGCCCATGGATCGGCAGCAGCCTTATCCATATACCCCGGTGTCCGGGCCACCCAGTGGACAGTACGACCCTCGATACATGCAGCAGCATCCCAACGCATCGTCGTCGACGGGATCTATGTTTGTACTGCCCGGGCCGCCTCCTGGCAGCTCCATGGGGTACTCGCAGCAGCAGCCTCCGCAAGCATCCCCCTTCCCGCCGCCCGGATACTGGAAGACTTGAAATTGTAACGGATGGCAGTGATCCAGTGCAGTTTATCAGGCTTACCACCGTGCTGACCGCAGGCCTTGCTCTCGATAATTTCCGTCTCGTCGCCGTACTTGTTGTGTCTCTTGTCTGTGTGCTGCTGTGTGCTTGCTCTCGATTGTGTCCCTTGTAACTTGTTGTCCTCATTGTCTCGTCCCTTGTACAATTGTACGTTGTAATAGTAGTCGTCTCAATATACCTGATTTTCAGGTTTTGTGTCTCCCATATCGTGCACACGTTTTATCCGTTGACGTTGATTGGCAGCGGTGCTAGCAATCGAGAAAATATATACCACCAGCTCTTTCCTGTTTGCAATAGTCAAAACGATCTCCGCCTCCGCACTGCTCACGTCCTTGCTCAGTTGCGCAATCAAACGATTTGTCGATGCTAAGAATTCGTGGCTGTAAACTATCGTCAGGGTCCACTGAAATAAGGTGACGAAGAGACCGTGAATGGAAATCTCGATGTATTTTTATGGACCGCTAGAAGTGCCTTTATTCACTTGTTCATATACGGCAATAGTTATGATATTCAGACAAAAACTCATCTTCGCTGGGAGGCGTCGGTGGGTCCTCTGAATACGAGTCATTTGAATCCGACCAGTCATACCATTCTTCCTCTACGAAACCAGGAGACATGGGTGGGCCCTCTAAATTTGGGTCCCATAAATTCCCAATCCCTATATCAGCGCCCGATCCTTGCGCCCACTGTTCGTGCGGACGACCGCCGGTGGGCAAATGGGGCTCCAAAAAAACCCTCGCCAGATCAGCAAGATTCCGAACAGCAAACGCGGGATACGCGCTCTCCCAGGCGCCTACATACTCCGCGAGCCTCTGGGGGTACTGCATCCAGACCCCCGGAAGGCCGAGCTCCCTTACAGGCTCCAAATCCAGGAGCAAGCTTGCCGACACGATGCAGGTGCTTTCGCGCTGCACTCCAAGCGCGTCGTAGTGACGTAGAGGTCCTTCGAAGACGGCGAGCGCGGGCTTGTACGCGGCACACGTGTCCGAAGTGAACACGGTATCAAAGTACGGCGCGAGGGCCGTGAATGCAGACGTGCGGTCCAGAGAGTCTTGGTCCACATCTGCTATCGCAGAAATGGACAGGCCGGAGATACTGCGGAGGGTGGCGAGACACCACTCAGCATTAGGAACGAGAGGCCAGTCAGCGATGGAGTGGGCAAATAATGCGGAATCGGAGCTTGTAGACTCGATGCCAAGACGCAGGGCGACATCGTCATAAGTTTCTGATAAGATATGCACATACGGGGCCCCAGGAGTTCGTTTCTTGATCTCACATTCGCTCTCAAGATAAAACGAAACCGCTTCATCGCGGTCGAATTGATATGGAGAGCGAGCGAGAAGAGGCGACAAGGCTTCGAATACTCCCAGTTCTTTGTCCTGACAAGTTGATAAGCAAGTAAGGTGCAAAGTCACGACGAAAGCATACGATGAGCGTGCCATGAATATCGAAATATATGACCTGGACTGCTGGGAAAGTAAAGTTCGGAGGAGGAGGGGGAGGCGGTTTCAGGACAGAAATTCTTGGGACGGGACACCCATCTTCATCAGGTTTTTCGTAGTATGCAGTGTCACTGTAAAAGCTCCAGTCTTCACCCCAGCCGTCTTCTTCTGGCCCATCGCCTCTGTCCAACGTATCATCCGTTTGATTTACGTCGGGGGTCGAAGGCCTATCAAATAAAGATGCAACCTCGACTAATGGCGCACAGGTCAAGTTAGGAATATCTTCTTCGGATTGCGCAGCGGTAGAGAAGTGACAGCCCCACGCCACCATTTCCTGTTTACAGTGAGTCTAAATTACAATTGTAACCAGTTTATTACCTGCATCTCATGCGCCCATCGGATAGCTCGCTCAGTCGACGGATATGCGAAACGAGCAAGAAGCCTGAGCATGGAATCAACGACAAGTCGAACAGAATGGATTGAAAGGCACCTTAATACGGCTTTACGTTCCTCTCGCCAGTCGCTCAAAGTCCCAAAGTCATCTGTGGCCGAGAGATCATAGTGGACCTTGGCAGACAGATGCACCATTCTCGGGAAGAATTCCCCCGGCAATCGAGGGATTCTTGTACTTTTCGCGCTGTAAGTGGTCCACATAGAGTGGGTACCACCGTCCGAAAATCCTTCTGCTCGTCGTTCTTGTCTTCTCCGCACCATTATCATGGCGTCGTCTACTTCACGGTCTTTCATAAACACTTCATCGAAACGAACGGCTTCGCTCTGTGATAAAACATGTGGACTCTTCCCATTGTCGACAAAGTCGGGGTTAAAGATGGCGGTGACAGGATTCACGTCGCTTGTGTTGACCACACAGTCGTCAAACGGCCATTCGAAGCCAGGATCAAGAGGTTCTCGAGTTCCCAATGTGCAGGGCCGGATTGGCAACCAGGTTTGGGGCAATGGGCTGAGAGTCGCTGGCTCAACAATGAAAGCTAGCCAGGAATAACTCCCAAACGACCTCGGGGGTCTCTCGAGAACAAGCGCCAGATATTGTCGGGATTTGATTTCATGTGCCGCTGCTGTGACGAGCTCTGAGTTTGCGTATGCCACTGTCTGAACAGGAGAGAGCTGAACTATCGCCCAGGTGAAACGACCTGAAGGTTCTTCTTCCATCTATGAAGCTTCGATGACGGCGGCGACGAAGGACGATGAATAACAAGAGTACTGATCGAAACCAAAAAGTTGGACCCACAAAGACTCAGAACCGACGTTAGTGTCTCCGAGGCTCGTAGGGATGTACGTCTGATAAATGGAACAACATTGGGGGGGAGAGATTGGTTTGTGTCTCCCATATTGTGCACACGTTCGATTGAATCGTTGACGTCGATTGGCAGTGACTGGAAGCGGTGCAAACATTTTTGCAATCGATTCGAGAAAATACCAAGGTATATTCCGGCGCGGCGGTCCCGTCAGGAAACAGCCGGGGCCCGTACCACATACATCGCGTCTCATGTATGCTACGGCTACTCGCCGGTGCTGATATTTTTGAATTTTATTTCAATAATATTGTCTTGCAAACTGTATGCATTCGGCATGCATCCGCGAAGCAAAACAGAACGCATCTGGCTGGTCTGGCACCAGACCAAATCAGACGCGCCATAGCGCCAGAACTTGATCTGGCAGCATAATGGGAGCCAGAATGTCGTCAGTCCGATCTTTCAGAAATGTGGTAGAATGTTGGTAGAATGTTTATATTCACTGTAGGAATATGTACCGAGAGCTATGATAATGATACGGGACTCTCCATACGCACCCGCAGTGTCTTGATTCTGCAAATCGACGATGATCTTCGCACATAACAGTGCTATCGCCTTGGATCGGATGGCCGAGGCGGACCTGTCTGGAACGCAGTGTCACTGTCAGTAAGCGAGTAAACCAAGCAACTTGGAAAAAATGGGCAGGTGTAAGGAAAGAAGTACAAGGGCGAGTAAAAGACTGAGCTTCACATCTGTATCCCAACCGTATCACAATGCCCTTCAATCTGAAAATCCGAACCGTTCGAGGTCTGAGCTCTTTATTAATAAATAAGCTGCTCGACATGGCGTGCGTATGGAAAGAGGCGGAACTTGCTGTTTGAAAGCCAGAGGCTTGAGGTCTTGAGCTCGAGTCCTAAAGCCTGTGAGCTCGATGAGTTAGTAGACAAGATGTGAAGAGCGCATCTCCGTTTGTGGGCATGTCGACTCGAAATTAATACGTTAGAACAAAACGGTGCAATGTGGAGCAGGTACAAAGCTAACGGTCGAAATCCCAGCCGTCGAAAAAGCTCGACTCCGAGTCTTCAGCATGTCGTATATCGTCGTAGCCAATGCGATGGGCAGTAGCGCTGACAAGAGAGCGAGAGAGGACGATGAAGAGCGCACTTTGAAGAAACAAGGACCAGGGTTCAAGTTGAGGGGCGGAACGAGCGATGTCTAAGAAAAATACGAACAGTGCATGGAGTAAGGTGGGGGATTTTCAGCTGTTCCTCAAAACGAACAGCTTGGCTCTGTGACAAGTTAGAACATGTGGACTCTTCCCAGTGTCTGAAGTCGGGGACGAAGACGGCGCCGGCAGTCTAGGGTTTGTGAAATCGTTATGTGTTGACCACGTCGGCATTTGATTCATGTGCCGTTCCGAGATTGCGTATGCGACGAGACTGTCTGAACAGCAGAGGGGTGAACTATCGCCCAGGTGAAAGATCTTCTTGCATCCTATGAAGCTTTGACGGCGATGACCAAAACGAGTACTGATCGAGAGTCCGAAGGCTCGCAACGATGTACGTCTGATAAATGGAACAAAATTGAGAATATGCAGGACAGAACACAATATATTATATATCATACCCCGGCGCCCAGAGGTTCTTCTCGGCGCGCGCTCGGACGTTCTGGTCATTGACTGGCCAACATTACTCGAACGCGAATGGGAATCAAGTTGCGGCGTAGAAGTCGAGCCTTATCCTCTTGTCCTTACCGGTAAGTGTCATGGCCATACGGTAGTGGACTCGATAATGGGGAGGACGCTCTTGATAAACGCAGGATCGGTGGGCTGAGGCTGTCGGGAAAAAACGGAATCCGGAGGCTTTGCCCCGGTGAGACTCTGGTTGATCGTCCGCAGTGTCGTGACACGTAGGGTGGAAGAATATCACAAACATCACTGTACCCCCTCCAGGTGCTCGCACCCGGGGCCTGCGAGCGAACTTCTGGATCACTCTGCCGTCGGGCCCCTTGAAATTCTAAGCAGCGACTTGCGCGAGGAGGCTATAGACCCGAGTGAAAGCTGAATGTCCTGGATTGCTTGAAGCTCATCCCGCGCCTCTGGACCATACAGTACGCTGACGGGTAGCCATAGTATCGTCATGTACATAGTCGGAGCAGGGAGTATCGGCGTTGGCGAAGAGGCTCACCCAGAAACCTGGCGGGGTTGAGGGAGGGTGGAATGCGATTTCAAATTTCAAGGTTGTTTGTGCGATGTGATTGGCGCCATCTCGCCGACTCAGGAGCACATTCCACAAGAAGAGCTCAAGGACGTCGCCGAGTATGGACGCAAAGACGTCGTGCCTCCGATCCATACTTGGCGAAGTCTTTGCGCGCCTCCGATCCATACTCGCGTCAGGAGAGCGAGCGAATCCCTAGCTTCCCCGCTCCGCGAATCCCCCATGACTTGCCCGCTCCGCAGAAGGAACGTACAAGCGGTGGTTGGCGATACCCAGTGGCGCGCGCGGGGGTAGCGTTCCCCGGTCCGCCATCATCGCAGACAGGGTGAATGTCCACGAAAAACGAACGAGATTAGATAGTGCATGCGCAAGGGGGTTTTTAGTCACGTCCGGATCCTGCAGTTCCTCAAAGGAAGGGCTTGGCTCTGCGATAGAACTCTTCCTAGCGTGGATGAAGGTGGCAGTCACAGTCAAGAGGTTGTCGAGATCCCAATGTGTAGGGCAGAGGGTTGGGGTAATAGGCTGAGGGCTGCTGGTTTGATAATGGAAGCTATCCACAAACAATTCCCTGGGGTGACTGCTGTGACGAGCTCCGAGATTGCGTACGCCACTGCCTGAACAGCAGAGGGGCCGAGGTGAAGGATCTTCTTGCATCCTATGAAACTTTGACGGCGGCGGCGGCGATGAACAAAAGAGTACTGATCGAGAGTCCGCGAGTCTCTCCAAGGCTCGCAACGATGTCGTCTGATGAATGGCATGAAATTGAGGATATCCCGGACAGAGCACAACCCTCATTGAGCTCGGGCTCCCCAGAAGACTCGTCTCACGCGGACCGGTGGACGATAATCGATACCCAGTGGCGCAGGGGTTAGCGTTCACCGGACCCAGGTACAGGAAGCCTCCGTCCGTCGTCGTCGCAGACAGGGTGAATGTCTACGCAGAATACGAACAGATTGGATAGTGCGTGGAGCCATGTTCCGCAGTTCCTCCAAACGAACAGATTCGCTCTGTGATAGATCAGTATTAACTTTGAAGTCGGGGATGCAGACGGCAGTTACAGGGTTCATCGTGTCGTTTCCGTCTGCATTTGATTTCAGGTGCTGCGCAGCTGCTGTGACGAGCTGAGAGCTGAGTCGAGTTGGCGCATGCCACTGTCTGAACAGCAGAGGGATGAACTATCGCCCGACGTGAAGGGTATCGATCTTCTTTCATCCTATGACGGCGATGAACAAAAAGAGCACTGATCGAGAGTCCACGCTAGTTTCTCGAGCTCCAAGACTCGGCACGATGCACGTCTGATAAATGAGAACGTACTGGACAGAACATGGCCAGTGGACGGTGTTAGCATTCGCCGGAGGGGTCCGCCATGATCGCTGTAGATTAGATAGAGGCCAGAACGGCAAGGCTGTGCAGCGATCGTGGTGAGAAATGTTGGATCGGCTAACAATGGATGTGGTACGAGAAAACATAAAACGGGCCCACCGCTCTGGCAGACGCGCCCACGATGCGCACCATCCTCAAGCCGCTGGCCATCCACGCCGCGTACTCGCCCATTGAAACAATCGTCTTTCTCAGCGTCGTCGGCACCCTAGCGTACCTCCACATCCTCAACACCGTAAAACACTCTGCGTTCTTCGCCCCCCCGCCGCCCGTCCGCTCCGCCTATGCGCTCTACACCCACGACTGGCTCGCCCAACCCTCCTCTGTCTGGCGCCGCGACGAGAACACCCCGCGCCTCGACCTCCAGCAGCTCATTTTCACCGCACCCCAGCTGAACACCGCGTCTCTCGAGAACGCGACCGCCTTTATTGCCGCTGCGCACCCTGGTTTCACCCATCTGCACAAGGGACTGCACTCCTGGACCCAGACTATCGAGCTGCACGACGACCAGCCGTTTAATTCTCTGCCCGTCGACAGCTGGGGCGTCGCATACGAGCTCGACGTGCCCGCCGAGGCCATCGCCGACATGCGCTCTGGAAAGTGGGTCGCCTACGCCCTCCGCGCCGTCGTCCTGCGCTTCTGGGACTTGGCCAGGGTCCGTCTCTCCATTCTTGTATTTATTCTGTCCTGACTTGCCCCAGAAAACACCCACACCTGACATCGTCCTGATATTCACCGGCTATTCGCTCATGCACGTAACCTTCTTCCTGCTTATCGCCCGCTCCCGTGCGCTCGGCTCCTCCTTCTTCCTCCCCCTCGCCATCGTCTCCTCCTCCGTGCTCGCCCTCCTCCTCGCCATTCCCGTCGCCCTCGTCCTGCGCATCCCAATCCACCCCGTCGCCCTCACCGAAGCCGTCCCCTTCTTCGTCTGTACCGTCGGCTTCGACAAGCCCCTCCGCCTCGCCCGCGCCGTCTTCACCCACCCCCGCGCCGTCTCCGCCCCCACCCACCCCGCTTCCTCCCTTGCCCGCGCCTCCTCCCTCGCCCGCCCCGCCTCCGCCTTCAACTCCGTCCCCGCAGGCGAAGTCGTCCTCGACGCCCTCTCCGCCACCTACTACCCCATCCTGCGCGACTACATCCTCGAGATCGCCGTCCTCTCCCTCGGCGCGTCGTCCCGCGTCCCCGGCCTCGCGGAGGTCTGCGCCCTCGCCGCCCTCCTCCTCGCGGTCGACTGCCTCATGATGTGCACGTTCCTCGCGGCCATCCTGTGCGTCATGGTCGAGGTGCGCCGCGTCCCCGCCCGCGCCAATGCCAAAAACGCCGTCGGTGTGGGTGTGAGCGCGCGCCTGTTCGGGCCAAAGGGCACGCTCCTCCCCGCGCGGCGCGACCCCCGCCTCCTTTCCAGCGCCAAATCCGCCTCCGCCGACCCGCACGCCAAATCCGACCCGCTCGAACCCGAAAACCCCGTCGCACGGCTCAAACTCCTCCTCCTCGCGTCCTTCCTCGCGATCCAGGTGCTCAACCTCAGCGCGCCGCTCACCTCGCCGCACCGCCCCGCGCCGCAGACGCAGGCGCAGGTGACGCCGCTTGACCAGAGGCTGTTGGCTGTCCTGGCGCGTGGGCTGCCTCCCGTCGCGTCGTCTGCGTCTTTGGCTTCGTCTGGGTCTGGGTCTTCGTTGGTAGACGTCCCCGCCCCGTCTGCGTCTGCCCCGTCGCAACATGTGGACGCCCCGTCGCCTGCGCCCGACCACGACACCCCGCGCCTCCTCGTGCGCCTGCGCCCCCCGCTCACGCTGCGCCCCACGCGCCCCGCGTCGCGCCGCGCGGTCCTTAGCGCGTGGATCGAGATGGTGTTTTCGACGTGGTGCGTGCGCGTCCTTGCCTCCTTTCCTCTTCTTCTTCTCCTTGCCTCCTCTTCATCTTAATCCTTGTATCCTACTTCCTACTTACTTCCTCGCCTCCTCACCTCCTCCTCCTCGCGTCCTCGCGTCCTACTTACTTCCTCGCCTCCTCCCCTCCTCCCACTCAATTTCCTCTCCTCCTCGCCTCCTCCTCCCCTCCTCCCCTCCTCCTCCTTGCCTCCTCCTCCTCTCCTTACCATACTCCTCTCCTAATCCTAATCCTACCTCATAACCCCCCCCAATATGCCAACGCGCACGCTAACCCCCCCCCAGGACGCACCTCGTCGGCGACCCAGTCCTCTCCAAAGCCCTCGTCGCCGTGCTCGCCATCTCGCTCGTCCTCAACGCGTACCTCATCCGCGGCGCCGCGCGCGCGGCCGCGGCGGCGGCGCAGCGGCGGGATGTTAGTGTGCGGTTTGAGGGGGGGTCGGGTGTGGAGGGGGGGTGGGTGCGTTGGAGGGGGGTGATAAGTTGAGTGCAAGAGGTGAGGGGAAGCGCGAGGGGGAGGGGGAGAACGAGGAGAGGACAAGGGAGGCGGACCAGGACGGGTGGGCGCGCGATATCGCGGCGGCTGCCCCCTCTACTTTCACGAGTGCAGCTACGACAACCCCGAGTGCAGCTACAACTACGACGACCGCGACCGCGAGTACAGCCCCGCCCCCCGCGACGCACCTCCCCATCGCTATCGCCGCCCCGGTCCCGGTGCCGGCCACGCCCTTCGCGGTCCCGACGTTCTCGCTCGCGGACGTGGATCGGCGGTTGCGTGCAAGGGGGGTGGCCGCCAGGAAGAACAAGAGGAGCAAGACGCCTGCGAGGAGGAGGGTGCGTTCTACCCCTCTTTATCTCCTTCTATTTTCTTTCGGACGAATGGTGTGCTAACTCACCCCCGCAGGTCGACTCGGACTCCGAAGCAGACGCCGAAGCCGAATCGGGAGAGGAGGAGGAGGAGGAAGAAGAGGACGAGGATGAGGAGGAGCAGGAGGACCGCCCCCCGCGCGCGCTGGAGGAGCTCGTGGGGCTGCTTGGCGCGTTGCCGAAGGTGTGTGTTTTTATGTGATTCATTTGACTGTATTTTTTTAAACGCTGCACAGGCAAACGGGCTCCGCGAGCTCTCCGACGAAGAGGTGGTCATCCTCGGACAAGCGGGCAAGATCGCGGGCTACGCGCTCGAAAAGGTCCTTGCGCCTGCGCAGGAGCCAGCGGGCCTCGAACGCGCCGTGAGGGTGCGCCGGGCACTCGTTTGTGAGTTTTTTCTCAAAATGCAAACGCACCGAACTGACCCGCGCAGCCCGCGCCTCCCTCACGCAAACCCTCGAAACCTCCGACGTCCCCTTCGAGTCCTACGACTACGCCAAAGTCCTCGGCGCGTGCTGCGAAAACGTCGTCGGGTACGTCCCCCTCCCCCTCGGCATCGCGGGGCCGCTCACCATCGACGGCGTGCCCTTCCCCATCCCGATGGCCACCGCCGAGGGCACGCTCGTCGCGTCGACCTCGCGCGGCGCCAAGGCGCTCAACGCGGGCGGCGGCGTGACGACGGTGCTCACCGCGGACGCCATGACGCGCGGGCCCGCGATCGACTTCCCGTCCATCGTCGAGGCCGCGCGCGCGCACGCGTGGATCCGCAGCCCCGGCGGGCACGCGGCGCTCAAAAGCGCGTTCGAGAGCACGTCGCGGTTCGCGAGGTTGACGGGCGTGAAGCCCGCGATGGCGGGGCGGACGCTGTTCGTGCGGTTCGCCACCGCGACGGGGGACGCGATGGGGATGAACATGATCTCGAAGGGCACCGAGAAGGCGCTCGAGGCGATGCAGGCGGAGTTCCCCGAGATGGTCGTCCTCGCGCTGAGCGGGAACTACTGCACGGACAAGAAGCCCGCGGCGATGAACTGGATTGAGGGGCGCGGGAAGAGCGTGGTTGCGGAGGCGGTGATTCCTGGGAAGGTGGTAAGGAGCGTGCTGAAGACGACGGTGGAGGCGCTGTGCAATTTGAACACGAAGAAGAACCTGGTGGGGAGCGCGATGGCGGGGTCGATTGGCGGGTTCAATGCGCATGCGGCGAATATCCTGACGGCGATATTTTTGGCGACGGGGCAGGACCCCGCGCAGAATGTCGTTAGTTCGAATTGTATGACGCTCATGGAGCCGTGCGTCCCCCCTCCCTCCCCTCTCCCCCCCTCGCTAACCCACACATACTTACTTAGGACAAACGACGGCCAAGACCTCCTCATGACCGTCTCCATGCCCTCCATCGAGGTCGGCACCGTCGGCGGCGGCACCGTCCTCGCCCCGCAGGGCGCCGTGCTCGAGATGCTCGGCCTGCGCGGCGCGCACCCCACGCGCCCCGGGCAGAACGCGCAGGGCCTCGCGCGCGTGATCGCCGCGGCCGTCATGGCGGGCGAGCTCTCGCTCATGAGCGCGCTCGCCGCGGGGCACCTCATCCGCGCGCATATGGTGCATAATCGGTCGGCGCCGCCGACGCCGGCGGTGTCGAGGCCTGCGACGCCCGGGCGGGAGAGGCCTGTTGCGGGGGTGTTGGGGGAAGGGAAGGGCGCGGTGTTGACGCCGAGCGCGTCGACGGCGAGTTTGCCGCCGTATTCGCAGACGTAGGCGCGCCGTGGTCGCAGACGTGGTGCGGTCCTGCGATTGGGGCGACTTTATTGACTAAATGAATGCGGGACACGCACAGTCTGTCCCGCGATAATTACACGCGCATTTCGCGTCGCTCGCGTATAGAGTAGAGCGGGCGAGCATGTATATATTGAAGTACTTACCAAATGCACTTTGTTGTGCGGCAGAAATCAAACATTTGGATTTTGCAATCTGTCTGGGAGCGAGAGTCTGGGTCTGAGTTTGAGTAGGAGTATGAGTAACTGCGTGCGCGCATCGGAAGATTTGTGTGGCTATAGCCTACGCGACTGGACTCTACTGCAAGTAGATAGGAACTGTGATAGCTACAGGGTTTGGTAATTGAGAGGCTATTTTAACTAAAGATGGAACGATCAGCAGGAAACGGCGAGTGGGGGCGAGGATGTAGAAGGTTCGTATAAGTAGAGAGAGATTATTTACTAGCGTATCGTAGAGTATAGTGAGGATATCGAGGAGAGAGGAGGAAAGGAACTTCAACGAGAGCAACTCAGGCGAATCGACCGGTCGCGACGGCGGCCAGGGCTCTGAGGGCTTAGCGTTATTGAGTAGAGAAGGCACATCGACTGCTCCAAGGATTTCAGCTTCTTCTGACGCACGCTGGAGGTGGACTGGAGTAGGGATTGTATACATTGTGAAAAGGTTATTCTTATTCAAGCTGTTTGCAAAATAGTTGGCCAGATTGCCTTTTTGAGAAAACCAACGGTTTTGAGTCACATTTGGTATACCCCCCCGTATCTCAGTCAAATCCATGTATATCAACATAAAATTATATGTTTTCGAGCACTGGGTGACTTCCCGTAAGATTTAAATATTCCAGCGTGATTATCCAAGGTGCCAATGATACGATCAATCCCCAAGATAATTTTAAGATATTTAGGCTGCTTGTGTTCCCGCAAGCAAAATAATATATTTATGCATTGATGCAGGTCCAAATTCAGTGATTTGTACGCCAACTTGGAATTTGCGTTCCACCGGCAGTTCGTGGCATACCTTAACATGACGGGATTGGGATGGCACGGGTGAATCCGTGATGCGGTTCCGTGGTATTCAGTGGCGGAAGGACGACTCGGGCTCACATATTTAGCACCGAAAAACATTTGAATTTGGCAAGGTTTTGTTCATGGTAGGTGGGGACAGTTGTAGCTTCAAAAGATATAGGGTACAGCCAAGGTACAGGCAGTGCGAGGGACGTGACAGTCGTGATGGGGCAGAGATCAATGATCTGTGTCCCAAACGGGATATTCGAGGATAAGAAAGTCTAGAAGAGGGGGTCCTACCCCTCGTCTAGATTCACATTATTTCGAGTGATGGGAGAATAAACGTCGACCGTTTCGAGGCGATGCAGTTGATGGGGTCCTAGTGATTGACAACAGCTAGGCTCAAAAGAATTCACCACGAATTAAAAATCCTTACAGGAAGTCACCCACTACTCGTCTGTCCGCACATGCTGAGCCTAAAAGCTAAGGATTTCGTTCTATATTGGATAAGATAGATAAATTTGGCATAGTCTGAAGCAGAACTCGAATAACTCGATAACGGCGATAGCTATCGACAAGCGGTAAGTACGGTGTCTATCGTCGAGGTCCTCCGAAGAACCCCACGTCGAGCTTTTGTCCAAAACAATATGACGAGGGCCCGCCGTCGTCGTTCGCGTCCCGTCACTCTGTGACCAGACGTCTCCCGTCACTCTCGCTGTCCACTCATGCCTAAAGGGGTCACTATTGCTGAATCTACGTGCTGGACGGTTGTGCGCATGCTAGCGTGCCGAAAATCTCGTGAAGAAGTCTTTGTTTTCACTGATGTTAGTCCGAGACAGCAGCGTCGCATCATGAAGCGATGGCGGGAGACTGCTGATGTCAAAATTAACCGTCAAGGGCCCGAAATGCAGGGTCGACCTCGCAGCCTCTCTTCGGACAACGTAGCAGTGGGTAGGCTTGACACTGTGAATTTTACTGAGCTATTTTCGCAGTTTTTGCAAGGAAGTGTGGACCGCACTTGCGACATGTATCTCGATGAATTACAGGAGTCCCTTGGTGCAATTTGCGGTGCAGAGGCATCACAGGCTACCATCTGGCGCACACTTAGGAGGCAGGGTTACCGCATGAAGAAGATTACACGGAAAGCTATCGAGCGAAGCGTCCGGAAACGAGCACAGTACACATTCAAAATAGGGGTCACATATACCCCAGAACAGCTCGTATTTGTGGACGAGAGTGCAGCAGATCGACGCACAACCTACCGAGGCTATGCATGGGCTTTTGGAGGTAATCGAGCTGTCCGTAAGGCATTTTTTGTTCGCGGGAGAAGGCATTATTCTTATTTCATTGTGCAAATGAATACTTTTGACATATAACACCAGATACTCAATTCTTCCAGCGCTTTCACTGGACGGGATCATTGCTGTTGACATTGTGGAGGGCTCTTTCAATGCACGTCGATTTGCGTGCTTTATCGACGGCCTCCTGGATCAAATGAGTCCATTCCCGCTGCCAAATTCTGTCATCATCATGGACAACTGCCGCATTCACAAAGACCAGGCAATCCTGGACATGATTACTGCATGGTAACAATTTTCTTTCCTAATAGGAGCCGCACTCATCTTGTCTCTATGTTACATCCGTGCATAATGCTAAGCATACATCCGATCTCCGGAACCTCCGGATCCTCCGTCCTCCGACTTGCGGAGCTTCATTGGAGATTTTGGAAACAATCAGTATGTCTTCTGCCACACTATCTATCCTTCATCCCAACCTCCGCCGACCTCCGAATTAACCTCCGACCATCCACACTATTCTCCGTCATTTTCCCGCCGACTTCATTCCGGCTATCACGCTCCTTCTCGCCAATCCCGTATCCTGCCATTCGGCAATTCCTCGCGGGCCGAAGCACATACGTGCTATCGGCCCTAACCTCCGATGCTGGCTCATGCCCGCCTCATGCATCACCTTCTATGTTTTATGCCTTATGCATTCCTCTTCTTTTACTATTGTTCTTATTGTTCTCTTATTGTTCTTATTGTCTTGTACCGTACTTCCTTACCTTTATTGGGATTCTCCGTAATTACTATAAAGCATCCCTTGTAATTTTCTCTTTCTTCAGTTTGTAAATAAACGTTTCTTTCGTGCCTAATCCTCTGACCTCCGAGTCACTCTCCCTTCGGCAACGCTAGGCCTCCAACTTAGCACTCCGGAAGTTTTCGTCCTAACCTCCGGACCTCCGCCACTTCTTGTCCAGTCCCGTCCGTGCCAAGAAGACCACACTTACCCTTAACCTACCTGTGGTAATAGTGTTCTCGATATTCCGTGTAAAAACATCCGGTACATCTGACGTTTGACTTCCGGCATAATCTCCGGACTTCCGAACCTCCGATATCTCGTCCCCCCGGATTCCTCTTATTTCCCTTCCACCTCCGCTTTCCTCCCTACTCCCGGCACGGGATATAACAGTATTTACAAACTCACCTTCCTGGCATTGGAACATGTCTTCTTCTTCGTCCGACAACACTCCTCTCGCCTCCCCAACAATCGCGTTCTCTCCGTCTGGGGATGAGGAGTGCCTGTCTGTCCTCTTCACACCTGGTTCTACATCGGCCTTTTCTAGCGACAAATTGGAGTCGAATTCTACCTCCGATTGTGTTTCCATCAACATAGTCCCACGATCTTCCGACCTGGCAGTCACCGGTCGCGGAGGTTTTTGGGGTTCGGGACTTTCCAGGCTCGACACTACGTTTTCTCCGGTCTTAGGACCACTTCCGGTATCTTCCACTCCGATTCTCGGAACTTCCGGAAGTAGTGAGGACACTCCTGGACGTTCTGTCCCAACCGGTGTTTGGTACCCTTTCACTACTCCGGATCCTCAAGCGTCTTCACAGTCGGGACTTGCATCTCCGCAGTCTCCGCACGCTTCCGGAGGTAACCACATCGATGTTGATGAAGATTTTCCCTGTCGCAATGAACATCCTTCCGCTTCCTCTTCCGAATTTCAGCCACCTCTCTTCTTTGACGGGTCAGATCCGTCCGAGCTTTCGCCCTTCCTGGTCCAGTGCTACTCGCACTTTGCGGATTTTCCGCTGGACTTCCGAACGGACGATGACAAAATCGCTTGCATCCGCTCATTTCTCCGCGGTGAAGCAGCTCGGATATTCGACACCTCCGATGACTCCAGGGTGCCGCAGCATCTGGCTTGGAGAGGAGAGCTTTCCGTCTTCGTGGCGGAACTTCCTGACATTTTCGGTCGTTATGACTGGGTTGGTCACGCGGAGGATGGTCTTCGAAGGCTTCGGATGAAGGCATCCGATCGTATTGGTCCCTTCCTTGTTCGTTTTGACGAACTCACCGCAAAGCTTGACTGGGGTGGTCCTGCACTCCGTCATGCCCTCTTCTCCGCTCTTCCGCTCCGCATTACTTCGGAGTTATTGGAGCCGGATATCTATCCCGGCACCATGGATGGACTTCGGGCTGCTATCCAGCGCCTTGATGCCGAGTTTTGGCAAAGTCCCCGAGGGCAGGAGTTAGCGTTGAGGGAAGGTCAAGATTGGCCTATACATAATTCCGGAGTCACCGCCGATCATAGTTCACCTCGCACTTCGCGCCGCAGAACTCCCGAGACTTCCGCTTCGGAAGTTCGCGCCGGAAGTTCGCGCGCCTTTTCAATAGGCTTCCGCACCATTACGTCTGGTGTTACTACCTCTCCGTCCATATTCGCTGCCGCTCGGGCCACCACTCCGCAACGTGGCGGACCCTCACGTCAACGTCCTCGTCGCCCTGTTCACAATTCCAACAGGACCTCCGAGGGTGAGCGGGAGCGTCGGAGAAGCCCAAACCCATGCACGTTCTGTGCTGGACATCAGTCCACCTCGTGCGTGAATCATCCGAACGTGAACCAGTGAGCGACATGAAGACATTCCTGTCCGGACGTCTGCGTAGACTCCCGGACGTACAAAACACGCATTCATTCTTTTCCGCCGCACTCTCCGATCTGTTGTTGACAGGTTCGGAGGTGTACAAATATGCTATCATCTGGAATGCCGCGGAATTCAACTTCCGATATGAACTTTCGATTTATCTGTTTTGCAACGTGTACTTATATATTCAATGAAAGGTTCAGTTTCTACTTCCGGATCCTCCGAAAGTGGACGAAAGTTCATCCCACCGGAAGTTCTCTTGAAAAATCCCCTTAAATCTCCGGCATCTCCATCCCGTTAATCGACAATTCTTTGTCACCCACATCCATTTTGTTGAAGTTTCCATCTTCCGGAAAACTTGCGTCATCGAGTTCTGATTCTCCACGGAACTAGCTATCGGATACCTGAAGCACCATCACAGACCAAGTCCGTTGACTTGGCGATCGGGAGCCTTCTACCATTTCCACGCTACTCCAAAGAGTTTTTAGTGTGCACACGACCGACTCTCTAAAGTCGGATATTGTCCGGTTTCCCACATGCGGGAAAGCTTATCGCCTTTGCCGGCAGTTCTGTCGCCTTCAACAAGAGATCCTTAGATCTCATCGCCCATCGGCGACTCGTTCGATCTCACGAACACTTCCGAGACTTCCGTCTCCGGGATTTTCATCCGCGGAGCATCGTCTCACACCTCCGTTGGAATTCTTCATTGAATGTCCAGCCGTCTTCCGAGACAACTTCCGCTCATCACCGGAAATTCTGGTTCGCCAACCTCCGCTGAGCACTACGTCCAGTTTCGTAGCCTCTAGCTCCGCATTCCTGGACCATACCCTGAAGCACTTCCGCTTCACGATTATCCGACTTCCTTCGGCACCTTGCCTTGGATTCGTCGGTTTTCGACTTTTCAGCAGCGGACATGAACTCCCTTCATGTCTCCGCTATCAATTACCTTTTCTTGGTTCATCACGCCTACCTTGCCGGTTCCGGAATTCACCATCAAATTTCCGTGCACTACCGAGATTGCGGAGATTCATAACTTCCGCGATCTCTTGCCGGAAGACTTTTTGCGCTCTTTTAGTCCAGTTGCTGATTCGACAATACGAACCAGAACTCCCTGAACTTCCGTTTACGGAGTTCACGGTTCTAAGTCCTCCGCGGTTACTTTCCGCGCTTCGACAATAGACTATCTGGAGCCAGAACCTCGTCGGAAGTTTTTCCTTCTCCGATGTTGTGTTTGCTCTTCCGTGCAACATTCCAACTGCGACAATGGGCACATCTGAAGCAGGAGTTCATCGCCGCCCTCTCTTGGCATCAAGCCTGGCGATTCACCTAGCTTCATATCATTCCTCCTTCATGAGGAATGATCTTCCGAGATGGTCGTGTTCTTTTAAGCATCCAAATACCACGCGTCGATGGCAAAGGTCTTTCGTCCGAATCCTCGGAGGTTTTTCGTCGGAGGCCCAAACTTCCGTGGACTTATCTGGGGCAATTCGAACTGGAAGGAACCTTACGGCTGTGTTACATTCGGGGATTGGCAACCTCCGAATCAAACCGCCGGTCGTCGCTTGGTTCACGACCAGCATAAAATCCGTTGCATTAATGCATTAGAGATCACTCAATGCATTAACTTCCGGTCTCGATGTAGCCCGGGATTCATGGATATCAAAATCCATCGAATGTCTGTGTATAAGGGTGGTGGTGATTTAACTAAGATATCACACCCAATTGAACAATTCCAAAGACTATATTCAATAGACCTCTGGGAGTGCAACGTAGGGTGGATAAAAGTTACCCGTCACGTGCACTCCCGCGAACAATTATGACAATTTACATAATATGTACTGATCCGGCCCGCGTATGCGGGCTGGATCCTTACACCGGGCTGGATCCTTACACCCCTCCCCCCAGGACGAAGCTCTGAGTCCGAAAATATACATGAAGTAAAGTAATATTTGCAGTATAGTAGTGCAGTCCAATGATCATCGAAGGAACGTCGTTTCCACAGTATTTGCAGTATTTCATCGTTATATCTCCAGATCCGTCTGTTCTTGTGGGTCGGGCACCGTTCCATCCAGCGTCACGCCAGTGGACACGGTGCTGTCGTCCGCACTGTGAGTCGATGTCGACTGTGGAGGGCCCTCGATTTCTCCTGGTTCCACTACTGGTTCCGTGGGCCCTGCGAGTGACTCGGAATCGACGTCCATACCGGGCGCAGCGTTGGCGGGCAGTATCTCTCGCTGAGTTGCCGGCATGCGCGGGGTGGTGGTACGCACCCCAGCGCGCACTGGTCCGTGCTGAACTTGGTGCCAGGGCGAAATGCGCCCATCGTCCCAACTCAAAACCGCGATGGTGTTCTCAGGCTCGCCACGGAAGTGTTGTCCTAGAGGGACCATGTTCCCTTGTCGGCGGTTTCGATATGACGCGGCGTACTGGTGAAGCGCCATGGCCTCAGGTGTTCCTGGGGATATTCCGTGACGGAGTACCCACGCGAATCCTTGAGCCAGCGTCATATTGATACAGTCGAAAGGGTAGCGTTCCAGTGGGTCGGAAGACGCTACCCATTGACCCCGTGCGACATGGCGCTCGAAGAGTCCAAACACGGAGAATCCGTCGATGATCGTGTCGCGGAATCGCACACGATGGATGGATGAGTCGTCGCGGCGCGGAGCGAGGGATAATACAAATCGAGCAGCTAGGAGATCATTGCGGTGGGGCGTCGATCCTATTGGCGAAGTGGGTTCTGGCCAGTTCCCATTCGCAAGACGAACGCCCTCAGGCCAACTCATTGGGTTGTCACGCGACAAGCTGTCCATCACATACTGCAAAGACGCATGGGGGCCCAGATCTGTGAGGTCGGGCTCCGCAGGCGGGGCAGATGTTCCCAAGTACGACGCTTCGAATGGTTCGGTCGATGCGTCTGTTGCTGGGGGCATGGGCTCGTCTGCATCCATAGTGCACGGAGGCGATTCGATGGTACCTGCTAGCCGCTCGCGGGCGCGTTTGCGCCTCGCGTTACGAGCTGAGCCGGCAGTCGACCCAGCGTGCGCCTGGTTGCGGCGTGACATGGGCGTGGAGTCGCCCGTTCGTGCGAGTAAGAACGCGGCCTCGGCCTGATGTTGGCCACTGAGGATACGCACTACCCCTTCAGATCTCGCGGCGGTGGCGTTGTGCCCGTAGAAGTCTATGATGTGGTGGGCCATCGCGTGTGCCTTTGGGCACCCAGCGCGCCACCAACGGATTAAATTGCGGGCTTCATCGCCCGTGTCCACGGACAACGTAGCCCATAACCCCACTTCCTCGGGAGGGGACGGGATGCTCGGTATCGACGAGGAGGTGTTCTTCTGACGCGCGCGAGTTACCCGATCCATCTCTTTGGCTTTGAGACGGCGCGACTCGCGTGCATTGGTGTCCGTGCTGCCTTCAGAGTCGGGACGGCCGCTCGATTCATCGTATCCGGGGGAGGGGGCAGGTTGTCGGGCCAGTCGAGCGCCCTGACAAAGAACCTATCGCCAGGGGGACCCTCCCATTTGCTTCCGACCAAGGGGCGTATGTAGTAGACGCCCCCTGGGGACATGACGACTTGCGGCGGTTCGTCAGACATGAGTGAAGAGAAAAGACGTATGTTTGTGGATCTTTGTGCTGTGATGGGTGATGGCTAGTCGCGGTCACGGGTTTGTCGACTTTGGCAGATCCTGCCATCGCGACACGCCATGGGCCTCGAAGTATTCGTCGAGAGCCTGTAGCTCATTCATTGCCCGGGGCGATTCCCAAGTGTAATCGCCCGCGGTCCATTTCACCCACAGCTCCACTCTCTTCCCTATCCATTTGTGCTTAACTATTTCTTCCACGAGCCATTCTTGGTCGTCCGGGACGCCAAAGTCATAGAACCGTTGAGCCTCCCGGCTGGGAAATATTGATTCATCATTGGGCTCGTGAGGCCGCAACAAGGACCCGTGAAAATTCGGATGTATCTTCCTGCGTTTCAATTCCTCAGGAAGATCCAGCGTATAGTTGGACGTTTCAGGTAGGGCCTTTATAATTTTATAAGGCCCTATGAATTTGGGGGCCAGTTTGCGAGCTCGCCCCTTTGGAAGGTTGAGGTTCTTGGTAGATAAATATACCAAGGACCCCACATCGTATGGAATTTCCACCCGTCGGTCCTTATTGGCATGGAATGCCGTGCGTACCCTTGCCTCTATGATGTTATCATGGGCAAGGGCAATATTGGCTAGTGCCTTGTTGACGAATTCACGGACTCCTGGGAACTCGGTGGGTTCGGGGTCGATCCCACCCATCCGTGGCACGTAACCGTAGTTCAGCTCGAACGGGGTGAATCCCGTAGACGCGCTGATACTGGAGTTGATAGCGAACTCGATCATGGGTACTAGGTATACCCAGTCGCGTTGCGTGGGATCCACGGTTGTACGGAGTATCTGTGTAACGTTCCGTATGGCCCGTTCAGATACTCCGTCCGTCTGAGGATGGAATGAGGTAGACATTAATAGTTTCGTGCCAGTAAGTCGATGTAGTTCGCGCCAAAATTTCGAAGTGAACTTGGCGTCGCGGTCCGAGACTATCGTTGATGGTACCCCGTGAAGGCGAACGATGTCTCTAACGAAGAACCACGCGACATCGGAGGAAGTGTCGGTAACCTTCATTGGAGTTAGGGCTACCATGCTAGTAAGTCGGCATATAACGACCAGCATGTAGTTGTAGCCCAAGCAACTGGGAAACGGCCCTACGAAATCCATCCCTATCGAATCCCATGGGTGTCGTGGTATGGGTAACGAGTGCAATAGCCCAGCAGGACTCTGTGTATCGCCCTTGGACATTTTGCATGCTTGACACCCACTGTAGAAAGCCGATATCTCTACGCCCATCTTGGGCCACCAGTACCAGCGCCTGACATACTCTGCCGTGCGCTTGTCCCCAAGGTGGCCCAAGGTTTTGTGTGCTTGGTCGATTACTATTTCCGTAAGTCTTCGTTTGTTGTTTAACAAAACGTTCCTCGGGATAGCTAAACACAATTGCCCAGCTAAGTTGCGGGCGTATAGGATGCCTCCATCCATCACGAATTGTGGATACGCCTCGGGACGGATGGCTACTTTAGATAGTACGGAGTCCTTTTCATACCCCGCCTTGACCGCAGCGAGGAAATTGGTATCGCCCTCCATTAGTGGGCGATCCAACTTGGAGGACCTCAAAGACTCCTCGAGGGATATAGCTGAAGCGTCGAATCCACGGCTATCCATGGACTCAGCGTGTTTCTCTAGTTCAGCTGCTTCGATAACTCGGGCTTCCACCGGGTCCGTTACTCGACGAGCCAGGAGGGCGATATCAGCGCCCTTTAGCTCGTCCTCACGTCCACGGGTCATGAATTCCAACTCCGGGTCTAATCGGGCGTCCGCCGTGACGTACTCGAAGTCCTCGTAAAAGTCTTCGCCCGTGTCATTCTCATAGTACCGGGACAAGCAGTCGGCGACTTTGTTAAGTACGCCCTCCACATGAACAATCTCGAAGTCGAATCGGGATAGGTATTCATCCCATCGTATGAGTCGTCCATTAAGCCCACTTCTAGCGGCAGTCTTCACCGCGAGTAGGGCTTTATGGTCAGTCGCAATAGTAATCTTGCGGCCAATCAACTTGTCTTCCCATTTCAGGAGGCATTCAATGATAGCCAGTGCCTCTTGTTCGTACGTCTTATAGGAGCGTTGGGCAGCGGTGAATTTCTTGGATAAAAATCCCGCCGGGCGGCAGGTTTTCCAATCCGGCCCTTGCCCATACATTGCTCCTATCCCGACTACCGAGGCGTCGCAGATGACCCATATCGGATCAGGGTTCTTTGGGTCTATTGGCCGTAGTATAGGCGTTTTGCGTACTATAGCCTTGATGCGTTCGAGACATAATTGGTGAAAGGGGCGCCAAACGAACGATTGTCCGCCCCGACATATTCCTTCCAGTGGCGATGTGAAGTGAGATACCTCTGGGAGGAAATGAGAAAGGTATTGGATTAATCCAAGTAGTCGCTGGACCTCGACAAGGGACCGCGGAGTCCGCCAGTCCAATACTTTCGAGGTCTTGTCGCTGTCTACATGAAGCCCTCGGTCGTCGATGCGATGACCAAGGCAGTCCATATCTTTCGAGTATAGATCGCACTTCTTCTTGCTAAGGAATAGCTTCTGCTCTCGGAGTCTGGTAAACACGAGGTCTAGGTGACGCTCGTGTTCGTCCACGGTCTCCGAGAATATGAATATGTCATCCAGGTAAACATGGATGAAGTCCCCAATCACATCACGGAATATCCAGGTCATTAGCCGCTGAAATGTGGCGGGCGCATTGCAATCGCCCTGCTGCATTACTCGCGACAATGCGGTCCCAAAAGGAGTGGCAAAGGCCGTCTTCCAAATATCCCTGTCCAGTATGCGTACTTGTTCATACGCATCGGACATGTCAATCTTAGACCGATGCTTCGCCCTCGCCACATCCATACGGATGGAATCTTGATCAGGGAATGGAGTAACATCTTTGACCGTGTTATCGTTGCGCTGTCGTGCGTCAACTACCGTGCGTAGCTTGTTATCCTTCTTGGGTATGCAAAGCAGAGGAGCCGCTTGAGGGACGGGGGTTAGTTCCCACCATCCCGCATCGGTGTATCGCTGTATCTTCGCCCGTAATTCCGGGCGAAGTGCCTCAGGGCAGCGAGGTAGATGAAAGTTATACTGGGCGTTCTCGTCTATAAGATTGATCTCATGATTGATCTCTCGTAGTGGGGGGAGTTCCAACGGTATAGGGCCCATTAAGTCTGCGCACTTAGCGAACCATCGGGCCCTAAGTTCGTGTAGCCGAGTGTTCGAGTCATCGTCGGCTGTTGCCAGCTTCAATCCTTCGACCACTCGGGAACTCCTTAGCGCTAGTATTTTCACCGCTTCTTCGAGGGCTTCGTCGCACAGCCCATGATTGTCGATGTCGCCCATACTAGATATATGGGTGTTTGAAGAGTGAGTCGATACCCGGGCGGATTCGAACAGCCCAGGCATCGCCCCTGCTAATGGATGCCATTTATTCTCCTTGAATACGTCCGGTGGGCTACCAATCAGCCCGAACGAGATGGACGTCAAGTAGTCGGTGTCATCGTCATAGTCCGGCTGGGACTCCTGGTATGATATTTCATTGACCTCGGGATCTACCTCATGCTCATACATCAATATGGCTGGGTGATCCCATGGAAGCGATGGAAGATGGGCGGTGGTGTTAGACTCGTCCTCAACTTCTTCCACAGTAGGGCGTCGGCTCGGTCGGGGCTTTACAGGACCAAGTATAACGTTACATTCACTTTCGAGCATAATTACATAGGGGCAATCGCAGGGCAATGACAGTAATCGTGTCGTGCCCTCGCCACTATCCTCCACATCTTCCACCGTCGCGGGAGGGCTGCGCCGTAGTAGCCCTTCCCGCGCCTGCGTGGGGAGTCAATCGGCTCGTTCCTTCCCTTTGGTCATGGACTTCCGCGCGTCCACTAGTGATGCTTCCTCAAGTGTGGTTAGCGCAGTAATCGCTTTTCCCCGAGGGAACCTGATTTCTCGGCTCCCAAAGTCCAGCACTACGCCGTGCTTGTTCATGAACGGGGTGCCAATTACCACGTCGTATCTGTCCAAGTTTACTTGGTCGAAGTATACGTGGCCCTTGACTCCTCCAAATTCTACGGGTAATCGGGTGCCAAAGCTAATCTTCGATCGGCTCCCGACGCACCCTAGTTGTAGAGTAACTTGCTCTTCCAACGGAATGCGAACTCCGCCCACTGCGTTTGCATATTCGGGAGTAACCGAGTCGGTGTTACTCCCCGAGTCAAACAGGGCGTAGGCCTTCGTAGTCCCAATAGTAATTAATGCCGAGAGACAAGCGATAGTTTTGCTCGTGCGTGAGGGCTGGTCCATCAGTCCTACTTCCCCTGGGCCTTTCTGTAAAGGTAGGGCCCGGGGTCGTCTCACGGTGGATATATGCTCCACTCGCTGCGATAGGGCGTGAATTTCTTCAATGCGCCCTTCGTCGCCAATTTCCTCGTCGAGTTCGGGGTCTAGCCCAGTCATGTCCATCGTCGGGCTAGATATGCGAGCCGCCGATAACGCTATCGAGGACTCGGGGGACGGTGATTGGTCTTCAGTCACCTCATCGAATCCCGGGACTCGAGATAAGAACGGCTGTTCGTCCGATGAATAATAATCATCAGACTCATGTGGGGATCCAGGGTAAACTGGAGGAGGAGATTCTGGGGATGGAGGGGCATCGCTGCCCTCATCGTGACGACCTTCAGAGGGTGAGGATTCCTCGCTGGCTTCATGAAGCAGCTGGTATTCCTCCCGCTCTAGCATTCGTCTGGTCAATTCTTCTTCGAGCTGTACTCGAGTAGCCCGTATACGGACCAAGCGATACTCAAGTATGTGCACGCTCATCCGAATCGATGTGAGTACACGACGATTACGGACTGCTGCTGCATGTAGTATCCATGGGGCGCGGGAATGCGCCACCGGTGCTTGGTCACGAAGAGCCCGAATATGATCTTGAGCGGATGTCCTTAGTTCTAGTAGTCCAGCTAACTCTCCAAGTATACGTTGGAGGTCGGCGAATATGCGCTCGAATCTTGCGGTCTCGACTTCAAGGTCCATCGCCATGGAGCGCAAGTGCACTTCCGAGAACCCAGGGATGAATGTGGGCTGAGTTTGTATCAGCCCTTCCCATTCCGTCATCGCCCTTTCCTCGTCTCCTATGAGCTCGATGGCTTCGGCCTCAAGCACGGCTGGCCCTGTAGTGGGTATCGTCCCATAGTGAGACAACATTGCCGCTTGGAGCTCGTCGTGGGTGGAAAACTCCTGTTCCCACCCAGTACCACGCTCGGCGCGATCCTGCGCTTCGCGTTCTGCGGACCACTCCGGATATGCGCCTCCATCTACTCCTATTACTATAGGATCCATATCGAGTATCAATACGCGGGTATTTCTACCCGGCGATATACGTGCAGCGCGTTGCGGGTGTTCGATGCGCATGGAATAATACTGACGCATCGCCCCTACGCGCACCTCCGAAGTTTCTGCTTCGTCCATGAGGTCGATGAGATCGGGGGCGACGTTGGGGTCGCCCTCGCCCACGGGCGTCTCTGCCTCGTCGTCATGATCGGCTGGGTAGTCGTCAATGAGTTCGTCAGCCTCATATTGGGCTCCTCCCCAGCCCATTTCTGCATCATTCTCATTCAGCTCGACATGAGGGTCCAAGTCCTCAAATTCTGAGTCCTCGTCTAGGTCGGCGTCGTCGTCTACTGAATAGCTAGACAGCACCCGCTGGGACCTCAATTGCGCAGCGGGCGAGGACGAGTTGAGGCCGACTCTTGGTATCGTGGGCAGATTGGGTCACTGGCAATGTGCCCAATTCTGCCACACCCATAGCACGTCTTGCTTGCACTATTCGCGGGCCCAGCGGTGGTAGCAGGGCCCTGCGTTGGGCGGTTATTGAACGTTACCCGGGGCGTGGCCGGGGTAGCGGGTGGTCGCACTGCAGTGGGAGCAGCTCGCGTCACGTTCGTCGTGGGAGAGGGAGAGCTGAAATTAGCACGTGGGCGTGCGACCGATCTTGGTGGAGGGCGCGTTGTTCCCGCCCTCACTTCGCGGGCAGCTGGTGTAGCTGCCCTGCCTCTCATCTGCTCCTGAGATTCTATCCACGCTCGGGCATGGCTTTTGAGCGTGCCCAAGTCTGCGTATACTGCGGTTAGGCCTCGCCCAATCAACTGTTATGGACGTCAGCGGGGAGGAGCCGCATGAACCGATGTCGTATATCGAAGTCGGTCGGCGGCTCCCTCATCTTTTTACCAGTGCGCAGCAGCTCACTAGCCAAGTACTCAACCCGCGGATCGGGTCGTAACGAACGGACTCGTATTCTTTGATGGCGCGCATCGCAGTGGCGGAGGTGATGAATCTACGGTGTAGGGCAATGAGTATTGCCTCAAACGTATATTCAATCTCGCTCTCTCGGTCAGTCGGCTCCACTTCCGAGTTAAACCAGTCAAGTGCATGCGAATCTAGGGCGGTCTTCAAGTAGACGATGCGATTGGCGTCGTACTTGGAGCCGCCCAATGAATATCCTTGCATCCAGGTGCAGATCTGGCCAAGCCATTTCATAAATGCTTCGTTGTCATCTTCGCCTCGATACATAGGAGGATCTTTAAGTTTTGGGGCACGGGGCGGAGCCTCCATGGTCTGCCCCCAGCTGGCGATGGACTACGCGACTTATCTGCGCGCTTTGCTCAGCCAAGAACGCGTCGATGGCGTTAGCTCCAGCTCCGGCATTGGTTTTGTGAGAACACGTATCCCGAGGCCGATTGATTGAGCCCCATGGGCGCTATTGGTATAGCGCCCAGGTGCCCTACGTGTTGTCCAGCGCTAGACGCACTTTCGTTACCTGCGAATCGCGTATTCTTGATTATCGGCGTAGGTACGAATTCAGGGGCGTGGGTGAACTGGCTGTCGAATTGGGCCGTAGCTTTCACCCTACGCCCCAGAGCTGCCGCGCCTCGAGCAAAGAATTCATCAGGAGTTTCGCCTTTCCTGGGGGGAGACAGTGCTCGATTCACTGCGGGTTTGAGGTTACCCATTTCGGGGGCCTCAGGGAGCTGGTCTACGGATACTTCTGGCATTATTATCGCGGGCATAGGCCGAGTACGCCCGCGATGTACTAGTGCAGTGAGCTGTCGTAATTGCTCATCGGTGGCCCCTGTCGCTTGCAGTACACGCAAGTTGTTGGCGAGGGCCGTGTCCATTTTGTGGGCGGAGTTAATCACGGCGTCGCTCAACTCGTCAATACGAGATGCGACATCGTCCCGCAAATCGCGCACAGTACCCGCCAGTTCGCGGATTTGGGCGCGTTGCCCTGATACCAGCCCAGTGGTCGTGAGTAGAGCGTTCCTGCTCAACGACAGTACTCCACGCAATGTGTTGTACCGCTCGGCTTGGTCTTCAGACAAAGGGGCACTACGGACTGTATTAATCAAGTCCATGAGCATATCCTCTGTGCTGGCGAAAGCCCCTGTTGGGGGGCTAGGCAGCGCATCAGCCTCCATTACTGGGGACTGACTATCTGTCTCACTCCTAGGCCCCTGGGCGTGGGCTGCACCACGGGCGCGCCCTGGCGTGTCCGTGAGTATCGACTCATCGTCAGATACGTCGTAACGCTGCCCAGATACTGGGTCTACGAGGTACGCAGTGCCGTCCTCGTCAGTATGCACCTTGAGTCGAGTATTAGTCGACGATGCAATATTTTGTGGTGGGGAGGAGATCGGGGCTAGACCGCGCGGATTCGAATTGCGTCGATCCAGTCGTGCCCGTGCTCGCGGTAGGGCCTGGCTTAGGCCCACTACTAGCGCTCCCCTCCGTGTTTACGATGTTCGAGTTGCTAGGCATCGTTCGATTGGTCTTTCAATTGTCGTGTTACGAAAATTTCAAGATTTTTGGTTTCTTGTAATATAGTGCTCTGTTGAGAGCAAAGGTTGTTCAAAAAGTATAAGGGTGGTGGTGATTTAACTAAGATATCACACCCAATTGAACAATTCCAAAGACTATATTCAATAGACCTCTGGGAGTGCAACGTAGGGTGGATAAAAGTTACCCGTCACGTGCACTCCCGCGAACAATTATGACAATTTACATAATATGTACTGATCCGGCCCGCGTATGCGGGCTGGATCCTTACACCGGGCTGGATCCTTACACTGTGCTCAGATCGAGCATCCTCCGGTTTTCTTGAAAACAAACCAAAAAAATAGCAGTACAGGCGCTATTGGCAGCGATGGGAATCAAACCCAAGATTCTCTTGGCCTGTCACGTGACAAAGTCAAGAGAATAACCATTGCACCAAAGTGGCTACAGCAGTACTAGGCTTTAACATCAAGTAACCGAAGATTTTCTGGTCTACTCCAGAAAATAACTTGGATTTCGGCATTGATAGTAGACGATGGGACGTCCACCTAAAAAGGGGGATACGTTACTGCGTTTATTAAAAATTCCGATAACTTCTGATTTTCTCCGCAAAAACCTACGCTGATTAAATCCTGGACAGCAATTACTGCGGAGTAATCCTCCAAGTTTTCCTTGTGTCGCCACGGAGCCGATTTTAACTTCCGGTTCCTATTCCTTATGACGACAACTTCCACGCTGGACTTCACCCTTACGCTCTCTACTTCCGATCGTGTCACCGAACTTCCGAGATCCACCCTCAGAACTTCCGGTTGATTAAAGGGAAAGACAAACCTCCGCTCAAGAGCAATTTCCGCATCAAGTCCAATCACGCGCATCGGCCATCGTATTACTCCTTGGAGTCTCCGATTGCCTACCTCTCGGTCGTTACTGGGTTACCTTCCTAGTACCTCCGCAGGGTATCCATCGAGCTCTTTCAAGACTCTTCCCAGTCTCTGAACCAAGTCTTACTGCGAAACTAACTTCCGCACAACTTCCGGTCAAACTCCGAGCTCATTTCCAGATTCTGTCAGCATGAGAAGCAAGGCTTCCGCCAAGCGCTCATACGCTGAGGAATCATTCTTCATCTTCCAACGCTTTCACTTTTGTTGCCCACGACGAGTGGATGATATTCTGGACTATAGGAAAATTCCACTTATCCTTGGGCGAACGGATTGGATTCACATGACTCACCATCATTCCATCCACGTATCTGATCACGGAACTCTCCGGTTATGGATCCTCCGCTGGAACTTCCGAGGGAATTATTCCATCCCAGACAAATCAGATGCAATCCGTTATTCATCGGCTTACCGGCATCCATCATTATCCTCCGTACTCCGACTCACAATCTTCATCTTGAAGAAATTATGCGCTAAGTTTACAAAATCACCAAAAACATCTACTTATGCAATCCTTTTGTTCTCCAACTCAACGGGATTCCATTGTTCATCAAGGGAAACTTCCGACAATGTCCTCCGTAGAGGCGGTTGGTTATCCATCAACGGTGTTCAATCCCCTTGATCTTCAAGTCCGCATCCATACGGACAATACTTCCGGTTCCTTCCGGAACATCCGTCCTTGAACTTCTGGTCCTCCGGAGGTTTCCTATGGACACCCATCACGTGCCATTCCAGGCATTCATTTCCGATGACTTCCGTCATCTTCCGACTTCTGACTTCGATTTCAATTCACACTTCAATTCAAGCCAAATTCCAAGAAATCAAGTCCATTCTAATTACAAATCAAGAAAATATTCTATATTACATTCATTTTGTTGCGACGCGCACAGGAGTCCATTTACTCCTCCTCCTCATCATCCGGTTCGGGCTCGGTGACGATGGGGGGCTCGGAGAGTTCCTTCTCCTTCGCCTTCTCACCAACGTCATCCTCCGAATCCACCTCCGCCTCGGGATCCATCCTCCGCTCATCCTCCGAACCTCCGTCGGAAGACGGCGCGACCTTCCGCACACGCGCCTTACCCTTCCCTTTACCCACCACGGGGGCTTCGTCGTCCGAATCGATGTTGATGACCTCGACGCCCGGAGGCGGAGGAAGGCCGTGTGCTTTCTTGAGGTCCTCCGGCCATTCCGGGGACAAATCGCGCTCCCGCTTAACTTGCGCGGGGGATTTATCTCCGGAGCCGGAGACTCCGCGTCTTCCTCGTCTGCGACCGCGTCCACCGCCGCACGACGTGCGCGGCGGTCGTCCTCCTCTCGCTCTTCCTCCGTCTGACCCGATCCACCTTGTCCGCCTTCGCGACGGCGGTACTCCTCCATCATCCTCCGCGACTCCCGCGCCGCATCCGCCATCCACGCGTCCTCCGTGTCCGCTGTGGTCTCGGGATGGTTATCGGTATACGTGTTGAGGAGCCCGTTGAGGTAAGAGGCCAGAAGGCCGAAATCCTCGCGCTGGTGCTCGTTCAACTCGTGGGCGGTGAGACGGTGTGACACACAAACACGCGTCCTCTGGCTATTTTTGCGATTCTAGGATATCACCTAAGCCCTAGGAGCGTAGAAGAGCCTTTAGCAGTCACTACAATCTAGTGCGCTAAACCTTCTGTTCGGTGATATAAAGGAGAGCCGGAGTGAGCTCCAACTGCTGGCTGTAGTGCAATTGAACTACACAAGTGGGACGCACTTGTGCTAGGACTTGTACATAAACAACGGAGATATCCCAAACCACCGCCTAAGCATTCATAGAACTATAAACCCATACAAGTAAACAACTTGGTGTTACAGAACTTTGCGAGGATTAGGACGGAGTCCTAGGAGCATTCAGAACCATGAACTAGGAAGCGCTAGGATTGAGACCACTGGCAAGGGCCTTTAGGGGAGATCTAGTCGACACCTAGGAAGAGACGCACAATCCCTAGAGATTGAACATCAAACATAGAGCGCCGCGGAACGATCCGCTGTGATTACGTGAATGGAAACACATCAGTACTAGACACGTGATGACGTCGCGCGTCCTAGGACTGACAAACTGGAACAAACATCAGT
>JARJCV010000258.1:0-65018 GCA_029281435.1 Mycena haematopus
CACCACGCACCGCCAGCGCTGCGCTAACGCCTGGAGCCGGTGCTGCCGTCTCTGGATTGCAGCCTGTCACCGCGCAACCCTTCCCTTCCCCAGCGACGCAGGCCATGCCCGCTACAACCTCCTCGGCGACACAAGCCGTGCTCGCTGCAGCCTCCACTGCAACGGAGGCCGTGCCCGCTGCGGCCTCCACTGCGACGGATGCTGTGCCCGCTGCAGCCTCCTCTGTGATGCAAGACGTGCCTGCCGCCGCTGCTATACCCAATCCCTTGCAGCTCGACACGTCCGCACCCGCACCAGCCCCTATGGCGAATCCTTGGCTCAACACCTCGCCGTTCGCCGACATCTCGAACACGTCGGTGCCAGGATACGACCCAGCCCTCGTACAGGACTACGACCCCAGCCTCACAATGGAGTTGGACGAGGAGACCATGCAGCTCCTCCGTGAGGGCATCGACCTCATGAACATGGAGAATCTCTACAACGACCCGACGCGCCTCACGAACGCGGTGAATCCCTACAACGATCCTCGGCGTATCGCCCTGCCACCGCAGAATGGCAGCCCGGGAGCCGCAGCGGCTTCGCCTTTGGCGGCGAGCGCCACTGCCATTACTGGTAGCTCTGGGCGCAAGCGCGGGCGGGACGGCGATGGCGAAGGGAGTGGGGAGCCAGAGAAGAAGCGCAAGAAGCGCAGCGATGCGGGAAAGCGCCGCGGAGAGAACGAGCCGGCCACGCAAACCACGGGGGCGGGGGAGAAGAAGGCGCGCAAGAGGCGCAGCGATGCGGGAACAGTTAGAGGGCCGAGACAGCGCCCGATATCGCCCCGCCCCGCGTATAATGTTCGCCGCACACGCGCGTCTACCACCCTGCCTCTCCTCCTGGGTGCTGGGCCCCTATCTACATGCACTCATTATGTTTTTCTCTGACTTAGCATTTATTTCCATGTAATAGGCTATGAATGTGACCTTATGCTAGCTTTTCTGTTGGAATTGGAGTACCAAATGAAAGAATAGTATCTAATACATGTCCCCCAATTTTTTCGTGTATTTACCTGCATTTCCGGGGGCGGGGGACTCAAAGGCGCGCACGCCGTCGACAGATTGATGGCGCGACAATGACACTTCGGCGCGCCACGGCATTTAACGCTATCTTTGATGCGATTGTACCGTACATATAAGAATTATCTATTGCTTTCACTAATTCTTGAGGAGAATAGCAATGGAATTAAGGAGAATTAAGGGCTACTCGCAATAGAGCAACAAGTACTCTAATTAGTTGTGGAGATCGATCACTTCTCCATCATTAACTCGTGCCATATCTGGGGCTTTATAGGTGCCGAGATCAGTGGAACGAAAACGAGATCCGGAAAACCAGAACGAGAGTACGAAACCAAAGACGAGATTAGGAAAACCAGAACGAGAACGAGAGATGAAAACAAGAACGAGATCAGGAACACGAGAGCGAGGTCGGGGAAACGAAAATGAGATCAGTGAAACGAGATCAGGAAGACGAAAATGAGATCAGGGAAACGAAACCAAAGGAAGGGAAACGAGAATGAGATCACGAAAACGAAAACGAGATCGGGTAAACGAGAACAAGATCGCGAACACGAAAACGAGGTCGGGGAAACGACAACGAGATCAGGTGAATTGCAGCACTGAGACTCACCCAATGAAAGGCGTGCAAGCCAAACAAGCTGCAAAATACTGGGAACCCAAATCCATATGCCGTTCCAGGGAAAAGGGATATAAGAACGAAAATGAGATCAGGGAAATGAGAAGAAGATCAGGGAAACGAAAATGAGACCACAAAACTGAAAACGAGATCACAGAACCAAGAACGAGATCAAGGAAATGAGGACGAGAATCACAACAACAAGAACGAGACCAGGGAGCCCAAAACGAGGTCAGGGAAACCAGGACGAGGTCACAAAGATAAAAAAAACAAGATCAGTGAAAGGAAAATGAGGTCAGGGAAACCAAAACGAGATCACCAATATGAAAACGAGATTACAAGATCAAAAACGAGATCGAGCGAGAACGAGATTAGGAAACAGGAACGAGATTAGCGCTGTGTAAGTTTAATATAACATTACGTGAGAAATGTGAGATTGAAACAGACCCATTGTTATCTAACATTGGCCTGTAAATTACAGGTATTTTAACATGACGTCACCGGCGTTAACATACCGGTAATTTACATGTTAGAATCGAAAATAACGCGTGAGATAGGTTAGAAATTCGCTAAGAAGGTCCCCAAGGTGGAGGACTGGTCTGAGTACTAGGGATTCGAAAATTTTAACAGCTCCGCCGAGGCCGAACTGTCCAGCTGAATATATTCTTCCATAGCAGACTAGAAGTTTGGGCCACATATCTGCTTATGAATTTTCGGATAGCATAATGCATATCATAGCACTCAATTCGATTCTTGTTGTCGTTGAAGTTGATTAATGATGGGCCGAAGGATTGAGACAGTTTCCGAGTTTCTCACCAATTAATTACATCCACCTCCAGCTCCCCGATGTGAGAATTGTTAATAACGTGTTAATAACACGTGAGAAACTTTCTGTTATTTAACCCAGGCTGACTTACACAGCGCTAAACGAGATCAGGAAACGAGAACGAAATCAGGCAAACAAGAATGAGATCAGGAAAAGGCAAAACAAGATCAGGAAAACCAAAACGAGATCAGGGAAACGAGAACGAGATTGGGTGACTTCCCGTAAGGCAGATTTGCACAATATCACATACTTTAGTCACTTTGCCGAGAAGCCGGCGCTCCCATCAGGACCCCATCAGCTGCAGATCTCGCGTACACTCGTTCAGACCCTCAAACAAACGAGGATTTGTTCGGGGGGTCCTGACCCCCCAAACAAAACAAAAATCGTCGAAACAAACCCAAAAAGGCAACAGATCAACATCATATCTCCTACGTCTCCATCAACCACTGTTTCACGCAGGTCATCCCGTCCGCCGTCCACTACACCTGAGCTCGAAGGTCGGGTGTTGGAATACCTGATCATCCTTGAATGGCTCCCACAAGTTTTGCAAACTCAAGCTGCTCGTTCGATTTCAACGTTGTCCACGAGATTGCGCAGGCGCGTTAGGTGGTATGGCAGCCAATTCGGCCGCGATCGAGAGCGTGTTGCGGGACGCATTCGAGAGGTCAAATGAATATTGTCACGTTGGCTTTGTGCGCGAGGTCCCACGAAGTTGCCGCACTGTTCTTGGTCGACATCTTGGATGGTGATGGTCATGCTGTCAAAAGTGTCCAATGTAGGTAGGTCGGTATATTGTGTCTTACGGGAAACTGACATGTATACAAACTGTTTGTACGCCTCACACTTGCCATCATTGGCACCGCGATTTGTTTGAAAAAAACAAATTTGGCTTACGGGAAGTCACCCATTATTAAACCGAAAACATTTTCGCACGGTTGATTCTCGTTTTCATTTTTGCCTGACATGGCACTGGCAGCGGCAAAAAGTCACATCCAGATGTCCAGAATCTAGAGGTGCGAGGAGGAAAACAAAGTGTCGGAAGCCAGAATCACATCCAGGCTGGCAAAATCGAAGTCGCTTTGGCGAGAACGAGATTCGCGATCAAAACAAAAAGTTTGGTTTTGGTTTTGATGGAAATAATCTTGATTTCGCTCGGCACTTTCCGGGTTTGGTGGTAGCTCGATTTTGCACTGGGAGACTTGTTTTTTTGGTCACGGCTGTAAAAAGGACGCCTGGTTGACGGGACTTCGTTCAAATTCGTGGTTTGATTTCAGTGATGGCAATTTGAACTCCGCCAGGCTCCGCTCTGCTCCGCTGGAAGCGCATCATGATGCCGTGACCGAACCTACGCTCATCGCCCCCCTCCAAGGCTGAACACCGCGCAAAAGAGCCAGATGTTCCCATTCAGCGCAAGATCAATCTACCTTCGGGAGGCTTTACATGCGAATATGCCGTACGGTGTTTGAGCTTGCAGGTTCGTGTTGGCGGTACGTGACCGTGTCGCGCCCGCCCCGTTTCATATCATTTCAAATTGTACAGTACTTACCTTGTTTCTCTTTCCTTGTGACCTCGTCATGACCTGCACGTCCCCACCCCGTTGCTAGGTTAGCGTATCTCATATATACTGTGTACTACCGAGTTGCGCACCTCAGCTTCGTACCGCACTGTGCACGAAGACTGAGGTGAGCATCCACTGTACTTATTTATCTTACCTGTACTTACTCGTATTTAGTCTGACTTGTTTAGGTGAATATATGAGCTTCGTACCGCACTGTGCACGAAGACTGAGTCTGACTTGTTTAGCTCTCGTGCACTCTCGAAGCTCGCCATATTCTATCAGGTTATTGGGCCCCGCCTTTACCTGCGTACAACATGACTTCCAACCCCGCTGTCCTCCAAGACGTCCTCCCTACCAATGTTCCCACCCTCCGTCCCAACGGCGATAACTTCACCATCTTCTCGCTCCGTTTCCTGACTGCTGTCGACGCCAAGGGTTACATGGGCCACTTCGACGGCACTGATGTGCAGCCCGTCTTCCAGGCGCCGATGACTCAGCCGCAGGCAGACATGATCGAGCAGTGGATCAAGGCCGAACGTAACTCGAAGGCCTTGCTCTTGCAGAAAGTTCCGGACTCTGTGGCGATCATCATCAATCCTATGGCCACAGTTAGCGCTATGTGGACTCACATTAAAGAAACTTACACGAGGACCCCGGATAATCAGCCTAAATGCTTGATCCCAATCCCGACAAATTTTGGGAAAATTTTGTGTTTGGCCTGTGTCAAATCCCGACAAATTGGCCCAAAATCGAGCGGAGGGTTGTGTCAAAAACCGACAAAATTGTGGCGGCGGAGAAAATCTTTCGGAAATAGGGCATGTGAGGCGAAAATTTGATGTAAACCTAACCCTACACCCAATTTTGGCCCGATTTGGGGCAAAGGCCTGTGTCAATCCCGACAAAATTGCCCCAAACCAGCTCTTTTGAGTCCCGACAAAATGACCCTCACGCGGAACAAGCATTTAGACTGACTATCAGGGGTCCTCTTACACGACGAAGGGTGCATATGCCCAAACCAACCTTCGTACGGAGTTCTTACAGTCCAAGTGCCCGGCCGGCGGCAATGTTCGGGAGTTCCTCGAGACCCTGACCGTTCGCCGCGAGGATCTCGCCACTAAAGGGGTTATCATTAGCGAGGACGACTTTCGTTCGACGATCATTACCTCCATCCCCAAGTATCTTTCCGACTTCGCTTCGGGTTTGCTTACATCCACTCGGTTGATCAACCCGTCGGCTACCGTTTCATGTGCCGCGTTCATCCTCGCGATCTCTGAAGAGTACGACCGCAAGGCTGCCGAGAGGAAGCGAGGTGGAAAGGGGAAGGATGATGACAAAGCGTTAGCAGCAGAGGACAAAGGAAAGAAGTCGAAGGTTACCTGTTGGAATTGTGGGATTAAAGGTCATTTCTCCCGCGACTGCAGGAAGCCGAAGAAGTCGAAGGACGAGAAGTCCAAGGATGACAAGTCCAAGGACGGCAAGGATTCCGCGTCTACCTCGAAGACGAGCGGATCTGCGGCGGCGGTGGACTGGGACTCCGAAAGCGAGGGTGCCTGGGCCGCTGCAGAGGTTGAGTCCGACGACGACAGCATGCCGGAGTTGCAGTCGGTTGCGAATTCTTCGGACACCGACAGCGACGATGACGAGAAGAGCACCAGCGATGCTGACTGGTTCTCCGAGGTGGGGGCTGATGCGGGTGACTACGAGCCGGATTGCGGCAGCACCGAGGAGTTATCTGGGGTCGATGTAAGCGAGTGCGACTCGTTTGTCGACGTTGACCTGGACTCGGACAGCGTGGGATCGTGGGACTATGTCCGCGATGCGCTGGAGGCTGCGATGCATGAGAATGCGGCGGCGGTCACAACGGGCGAGGGTATGAAGGACAAACCTCGTTCAGAGCTGTACGACTCGGGTACGACTCGCCACATCACCCCTTTCCGCGACGAAATGTCAAATTTTGTCGAAATTCCCCCGCGTTCCTTCGCAGCTGCAAACAAGTCTGGTTTCAGTGCGGTTGGAACAGGTGATATGGTGGTCGACGTACCTAACGGCGTCGACTCTACAAAACTCCATCTCACCGAAGTGTTGTATTCCCCCGAGGTGGGATACACACTGATCTCTATCGGACGTCTCGATGACGCCGGTATTTCGACGACGTTCTCGAACGGGACCTGCACGATGCGCGGGCCCGACGGCGAGAAGATCGGTGAGGTCCCGAAAAATGGTCGGGGTCTGTATCGCGTTGTGCGTGAGATTGACTCCGCAAACGCCGCCGATGAGAAGCTCACCTTAATGGAGCTGCATCGTCGAATGGGGCACGTTGCGCCCGACACCGCCCGTAAGCTCGTGGAGAAGGGCTTTGTAACGGGGGTGCGGCTGGACATGTCGTCCGGCGAGCCGCAATTCTGCGAGTCGTGCGTGTACGCGAAAGCGACACGCAAGCCCGTGATGAAGGTGCGCGAGGGGGAGCGAGCACGTGAATTTGGGGACGAAATTCATTCGGACGTGTGGGGACCCGCGCCGAACGTCTCCCTGGGTGGTCGTCGTTACTACGTCACATTTACCGATGACAAAACCCGGTTCACCTCGATCTATTTCCTCAAGTCAAAAGACGAGACCTTCAGCGCCTACAAAGATTTTGAGGCGTGGGCTGAGACGCAGAAGAAGGCCCGAGTAAAAGTCTTCCACTCGGACCGCGGCGGCGAGTACCTGGGGAAAGAATTTGTTCTTCACCTCAAATCTCGCGGTACGGAACAAAAACTTACCGTACACGATACCCCCGAGCACAACGGCGTTGCGGAACGCCGTAACCGCACCATCGTCGAGCGCGTACGTGCTGTGTTGCACGCGAGCGGCCTCCCCCGCAATTTGTGGCCTGAGGCTGCGCGCCATATCGTCTGGTTGTTAAATCGTACGACGACGAAGGCGGTGGATGGCATGACGCCGTACGAGGCGGTTTATGGGCGTAAGCCCGACCTCCGGGGTGTGCGCGAGTGGGGCGAAGTGTGTTGGGTGCGGGTGAACGGTGGAACGAAGTTGGGCGGCCGCGTGCGTGAGGCGCGTTGGCTGGGATTCGACGAGCGTAGCCCGAACGGCACGCGGGTATACTACCTGGACAATCATACGGTCCGCGTCGAACGCAACATCTGGTTTGACAAAACGCAGGCGTCGCGTCAGCATTTGGAAGACGACGACTGGGATTTTGTTGTGGAGAGCGACGTACCTCCTCCCACAAACCCTCCTGTCGTGTCTACTCCTGCTCCTGCTGTCCCTGGACCTGCTCCCATCGTTGCACCTGCGCCGGTGGCCACGCCTGAACCGCCGGTGCTGGTTGTGCCTGCCGAGGTCGAAATTCCCGCGAAACGTGTCCGCAAGCCTAGCGCGCGCGTTCGGGACCTTCTCGAAGGTCGTGGGAAAACGTCGAATCGCCCTTCCGACCCCGTCGTACCCACTGGCGTTCGCGTTCCCGAGCCGGTTGTGGAGGATGAGCCGGAGCCGCTCGAGTTTGAGGGGGAGGGAGAGGCAGATCGGCTGAGGAGTATGCGATGGCAGCGGAGATGAGCATGGCGGAGGCGTTGGAACCGCGTTCGATTGCTGAGGCGATGCGTCGTCCAGATTGGCCGTTGTGGGAGGCGGCCATTCTTGCTGAGCTGGACACATTAAGCGCCCAGGGCACGTGGGAGCTTGTTGATCCACCTCCGGGAGCAAACATCGTCGGCTCCAAGTGGGTTTTCAAAGCCAAGAAGGACGCCGCCGGCAACGTCGTACGCTACAAGGCACGTCTCGTCGCTCAGGGTTTTTCCCAGGTCCCGGGCGTTGACTATTTCGATGTCTACGCCCCCGTGGCCAAACTCGCTTCGGTTCGTACCGTTCTCGCGAAAGCGGCCGAGCTCGACTGGGAAATTCACCAAGTAGACATCAAAGGCGCGTACCTAAATGGCGAGCTATCCTCTGACGAAACCATCTACATGCGCCAACCCCCGGGCTACGCCGCTCCGAGTTCCTCTGGCAAAGTCTGCCATTTGCTCAAAACCCTATACGGCTTGAAGCAGAGTGGACGGCGCTGGTACCAGAAGCTTGTCGATATCCTCGTGAAGTCGATGGGCTTCCACCGTTGCGAGTCCGACCAGGCGGTATTTTTCGAGCGGAAGAACGGCCGTGTGGTGTGTGTGGTGGTGGTGCATGTTGATGACTGCACGATTGCGGCGGAGAAGCTGGCGGAGGTGGTGAAATTCAAGGCGGGTGTGGGAAAGCATGTCGAGGTCACGGACTTGGGTGAGTTGCATTGGCTGCTGGGCATCGAGGTGAAGCGCGACCGCGAGGCGCACACAATTCATTTGTCACAGCGCGGATATATCGACTCCATACTGCGGCGCTACGGCCTCGATGAACTCAAGCCCCTTTCCATCCCCATGTCGACATCCACCCAACTCTCCTCGACGCAGTCCCCGAGCACGACGCGTGAGTTCGCGCTCATGCGCGATGTCCCGTACGACGCAGCCGTAGGCTCGCTGATGTACTGCGCGATCGCAACTCGCCCGGACATCGCATTCGCCGTGCAGTCCGTCTCTCGCTTCACCAAGAACCCCGGGATGGCTCACTGGGACGCCGTCAAGCGCATTTTCCGCTATCTGAAGGGTACGCGGGATCTGTGGCTGACTTATGGCGACGTCAACGCGCAGCTTGTCGGGTATGCGGATGCGGATGGCAGCATGGCCGAAGATCGCAAGGCCCTCACCGGCTACGCATTCATGATCAACGGCGGCGCCGTCGCGTGGAGCTCCAAACAGCAGGCCATTGTTTCGCTCTCGACGACCGAGAGCGAGTACGTTGCATCCACCGAAGCCGCGAAGGAGGCGTTGTGGGTGCGTTCGATGCTCGCGCAGCTTTTCTCGCCTGTCGCCGATCCCACTACGCTCTATAACGACAATCAGTCCGCCATCGCCCTCGCCAAAGATCATCAGTACCACGCACGTACCAAACACATCGACGTCCGTTTCCATTTCATCCGCTGGGTCGTCGAGCAAGGCTCACTCCGCCTCGTCTATTGTCCTACCGAGGACATGGTGGCTGACACGCTCACGAAGGCGCTGCCTTCGGCCAAAGTCAAGCACTTCGCTTCCGCCCTCGGGCTTCGCTCGGCTTGAGGGGGAGTGTTGGCGGTACGTGACCGTGTCGCGCCCGCCCCGTTTCATATCATTTCAAATTGTACAGTACTTACCTTGTTTCTCTTTCCTTGTGACCTCGTCATGACCTGCACGTCCCCACCCCGTTGCTAGGTTAGCGTATCTCATATATACTGTGTACTACCGAGTTGCGCACCTCAGCTTCGTACCGCACTGTGCACGAAGACTGAGTCTGACTTGTTTAGCTCTCGTGCACTCTCGAAGCTCGCCATATTCTATCAGTTCGCTACTAACAAGGGATTTGAGAGACGACTGGAAAGTGGAGGCTAGCTACAGTACTAGTACTCAGTTTTTTTTTTTCATTCACGCATTCACGGAGCCACCGCAGGAGAATGTCCTCATTCTTGTCACCAGATATTCTGAAACCCACGTTTGACGGTACTCTCGCTTGCGACGGAATCGAGTGGCTTCTCGTCACCTCGAAACTCGCAAAGTCGCGCATCTAACCATTCGATAACCTCCGACGCTATCATCTAATCCGAAACAAATGTCCGTGCTTCTGGTTCGACGGCGACTGGGACAGACAGCCACAACCGTGGTCGGATCCACCCGCCCAAAACTGGCAAAACACCCTTAAGATGGACTGGAAAAGATGGCAGTGGAACTAGGTGGAGAACGTGAAGCGGTTGGAGACGAGGTGATGAAGGGGCGACTTGGATTCCGATCGACTTGGAATGAATGCGTATCTAAAGATTGGAGGCGACGATGCAACTCTGTGAGTTCCTGCAACAACTTTTCTTGTAGTCTCTGTTATCGATACCGTGCTATGGTTCGCAGTGCAGCTCGTTGTCCCTCAATCACACCCACCGACCTACGGCTGGTCTTGTTGCAGTCGCATGTATTGCCATATATGTCGTCCGTTGCCTTCAGGACTTAGGATAATGTCCTCTGTTTCACTAAAGATTTCGAAAGCCGCGTTTGACTCTGATATTACCCTTGCTCCTCGTCCCCCTCAAGGCATGAAACTCGCGAAGTCGCCCACCTGAACCATCCGACGGCTTCTTTCCAAGGACAGGAAACGAAGTACTTAACACACCAGCGTCCTGCACTTCCCGCCAATCCGCGTCCGCCTCTCCTGCACGCCCTACGCTGTCGATGGCCCTAGTGCCACCTGACTCTCTGTATGATGCGGAGGCATTGGGTGGGTATGCTGCCGAAATTCAAGCAGGCCTATGGGGCACTTTGATACATCACGGAGCTCTCGAGGTGAGCAGAGGCGGGATGTATCAGGAGCTCTCAACAGAGATGCGCCCTGATGTATAACACCAGAGCTCCGCTGTTTTTGGGCACTCGGCAGCTCCGCGCGCGCGCTCGCTGTACCCCCGCCCAGGCGCTGGCGCGTGGCTGTGCTATCCCGCCTTGTCCAAAAAGGCTCCTCCCCCGCCCTCCGCTCCGGCCTATTAAAGCTATAGGATACTTACCTTAGCCCAAATACATGAATACCTGCCCATATGTGTGCCGCCAAACCAAGCAGCGGGGGGTTGAGAGTGTTTGCGACTGGGCCCATTTTGGCAGGGACCGGCTTTGTTTGTGCTTGTTTAGTTCAATGCACATTGACCTCCGCGCTGGCTCCTTCCTTTCCCCTCATTCCCCATCCATGGCCGCAACTCTGGCAGCACGCACCCCTCTCTCCTCCCTCTCATCCCATCTTTTAGCCTCTGGCACCGCTTTCCACGCCGCGAAATTCCATTTACCCCGCCGCCCGCGCCTCTAGCGGCCCGCCTTTCCACCCGCCGCTGCGCTTGCAGCTTTTGGGACCGACGCTAGCTAGCCCGTTCTTACGTGTGTCATACTCTTCCTTTTTGCCTCTCTCTGCGTTAACCCAGCCCCTTCCTCAGCCATCGGTACCCCGGCCCACTGCGACCATTGCTCCGCTGCGCGCTACCCCGCTCCGGCCCACCCACCGCTGCACCTGCACCCCTGCGCGCTACCCCGCCCACCCACCGCTGCACCCCATCGTGCTACCCTCGCACCACCCCGCCCCGCACCCACGCCCCCCCCCCCCCCCCCCCCCCCCCCCCCGGTACTCCTGTATCAGCCCTCTCCACTTACTCATTACACTACGGACTCATCTGATTTTCAAATCAAAATGTCCTCCATTTTTTACCAAGTCCAAGTGATGTATCATATCCAGTGATTTCATGTGACCATACGCTACTTGTTTTCAATTTTGAAGTCCCATATCACATTTTTCAATGAAAGTCCCATATCATTTTGCCTGAACAAATGTACAAGTGTAACAAATGTACCGACCCAACAAGTATACGACAGTTAAACCACTGAAAGCAAGGAGCGCCGTTGAGGGTGCTTTGCAAGCGAAGGCAATGACGGGCGACCTCGATGTTGAACGAGGGGAAGGAAAATGCCCGCCGCGCCACCTCAGTAATCTACCTACGAGTTTTCCTACAACCACAAATTAGAACGGTACCCGGACACAGACAGCATTCACTTACTTCGCAGCGCGCGCCTTAGCTGGGGCGGCATCAGCTGCCTTGCGTTTTTTCCCCGCAAGCCTCCTCGTCAGCTCCTCGTCCACTTCCTCTTGTATCACATTTGGATCGACCGCTGTCACGAGTTGGGCAGCACCTGCCAACTCCCCGCGCGTCGCTCTGACCGGACGGACGATGGGTGTGCCGTCGGCATGCCGTGTGGCCCTCACCGCACGTTTAGGGCGCGAGACAATGAACAGGTCGGCTCCGCCAGCTGGGTTGTGCAGCAAAGCCGCCAAACGCTTCTCCTCTGCGTCGAGCGCCGCAGCCTTGTCCGTCATCGCCTTCTCGCGCTTCCTCAATTCCACCCGCTCCTTCCGCATGCGCTCTTCCTCAGCGCGGATACGCGCCGACTCGATGCGTGCAGCCTCACTCATTTGAGGAGGCGTGCTGTTCTCGTCTTGCGGTGCCCCTGGTGGAGTGACGCGAGCCGCCTTCGGCTTCGGCCCTGGCTTGGCCCTGCCTTTCTTCGTCTTTGGGGGAGCCAGTGGGTGGCCTTTGGGGATGTTTGCCATCGGGCGGGAGAGGATGTACTGGGGTTGGGTGGGAGAGGCGGGAGGCGCAGCGGACGCCAGCGGTGCAGCAGGAGGTGTAGCGGACGCAGGCACAGCGGCAGGCGCGGTACCTTCGGCGCCAGTGGGAACAGCCGCGGAGGCGGGAGGCGACGCGGATGGTGCGGCTAGCGCGTTGGCAGCGGTGGGAGTAGCAGGCGGCTGCACGCTGGCCGTCACATTCCCCACGGCTATTGCCTTTAAGGCTGCGGCGGCGGCTTGACGTTTCGCTGTGGCAATAGTGTCCCACCTCACACGTGCAGTAATCAGGGGAGCAGGAGCCGCGGCAGCAGTAGACGATGTAGTAGATGGCGCACTCGATGGCGATGGAGTAGTTGTAGTCGTCGAAGAAGTCGTGGGAGTCAGCGCAGGGGAGGGCACAGTAGCACCATCGATCGTAGACGCGATACCTGGGGCATTCGAGGGAGTGGTGGAGGGAGTCGGGCGACCCAAGAGAGAGTTTGGAGAGGTCGTGGGCGGCAACACAACGGGGGTGGAAGGAACTGGGTTCGGCGACGTGGCCTTCGTTGCCCCCAGAGGTGTTGCCGTGGCAACCCCATTGATACCGGTGGCCTCGCTGGCACTTGATTGTTGCTGAGCGAAAGGGGATGTCAAAGACGGCTCGAGCCGCGGGGCCTGCGAGAACGCTTGGAAAAGCACGCTGGGTTGCAGGCTGAGATGGGGCGGGAATTGCAAATCTTCGCCGACGGCACGATTCGTACCAAAAGCTGCCCCCATGTGCATAGGCCGTGGTGGGGGACGTTTGGCGAGTGCGGTGTCCACCGAGAGACTGACGCTCGTGTCTGCATCAGAGGGCAGATCTTCCCCTGCCGAGTCGAACCTCGGAAGCGGTAGTTCCTGCCCATTGTAAGACATGAACCGGGGGGGGAGGTCGAACCCGAGATTCTCATCGTCAGACCAAACCGCACTGTTGAGAAAGTCGGTCATGGAGGACCCGTCTGAAGTGGCAGCGAAGAGGTTCCCCATGGTGTTGTCGAAGTCAGGTGGGATGGCAGACGCGAACGATGGCGAAGACAGCACTGGGATATAAGCAGGAGTAGGATCAGGAGCGGGAAGAGTCACGGTAGCAGCAGAATTCCCAGTCGTAGCTGGCGCAGCCGCAGCCCGAGTCGATTTCTTGCGTCGCACGCGCTTCGGCTTGTCGCTGTGCTTGCTCGCTTGCTCCACGCCATCGTGGTCATGGGGATCCAGTGCGATCAGACCGTCCAGGCTCGGTCCCGTGTCGTCCACCTCATTCGAGGTGGCCAGCCCTCGGGCGTCGCGAATGTCGTGAGCTATTATCAAAAAATCAGCCAACGCCACTAACACCCAACAGGAGTAAAACTTACGGAAAGCGCGCTTCAAGTACTTGTTGAAATGTGTCTTCACCGCTTCCTTGAAATTCGGGTGTGCAGCTGGGAAATCTTGACCAAGCGGCGTGGTGCCGAAGCAGATACTGTCAAGAAGGTAAGAACACCATCAGCCATGCGTCAACAAGCGCCCACAACCAAAAAAGGACTTACGACTTGGTAGATATCGCACCCCCACGGCGAGGCATCGGCCCTCCTGCGAGGAGGCAGATGTGCCACCCTGTCTCTTCTCCAATGGTCTGCAACAGAGTCGTGACCACGTCGCCCAGCTGGTCGATCGCGCTATAAACCACTCCGTCAGAATCCATCGCTGTCTCGAAACAGAAGAACACCTACTACTGGTACTGCTCTGGGGTACGTTCACCATCGCTTTCCTCGACTCCGGCAGCGCGCTCCTCGTTCAAACGCAACATCTCAGCTTGCACCTCCGCCTTCACCTCGTCTGACTCATCATTCAGCATCTCAATAGCCGTCGTCCGCGTCATGCTCAACCGCATACTGCGGTGCTGGCGAAGTCGCTTCTCAGTCTCGGCTTCCTCGCGAATCTCGTCCTCCTCTGTCAGAACCCTCCCGTCGCGGGAGGCGGCGACGCGCTCGGCTTCGGCCTCCTCATTCAAGTCACCATATCCGCGCTTCATGAGTTCGTCGCGCACTCGACGGCCGTACAGTTTCTGGTACACCTCCACAGGCCGGTAGGGTCGAATAACCTGCGTTTTTTTTAACTATATCAGCAGAAGTCCACCGTGTACTGCGCAACTTTTACCTTAGTCTTTTGTAACAGCTGAAACAACGATTTCTTCTTCCCCCCTCGTCCTCCGCCTCCGCCACTGGTGCTACTCTCGCGGCCTGCGGCACTGGCCCGCGCATGGCGCTCACGATACCGCATCCAGGTCTTCAGACGCTAGATCGAGGTTCAGTGCGTGCATGCTTTTAATTTAATCGTCGACTGACCTCTTTTGCTTTGGCTATCTGATCTCCATCGCCCGCCGCCTGGTCAGGGAAGCGCGAGAAGAAGCCCTCGTTTAGCGTGACCCAGAAACGCTGGCTTGATTTTATGCTCTTCTGCTCGCACATTTCCAGATACTTGGTGAACATCTCTACGAGATATGCTTTTTGGGGAGGGGTGGTCCATTCCTGGGCGGGCATTTTTTTCAAGCAAAGTAGGTCCAAAGCAAAGTAGGAGCAAGCGAAACAGGCAGGTTTTCTATGGGACTCAATTCATCGGCTTACCTCGCTGAAGCCGAATTTAGGTTTGGGCAGCCAACTCCGCCCAATGTAGATGTGTCTCATGGCCCATGCGATCGGCTCCATCACCGGTAAGTCGTCCGGAATCTTTTCGGTATCCAGGGTTCCTCATGTCATTCTCATACAATTCTCATGCGATTCTCATGCGATTTCTCATTCAGCACTCCCCATCCGGACATCGTTCCTATCGCGCCCCGTCAACTCGTGTGCACAATTCCCTTGATCTGGATCTGGGTCGCGTGTTTTGCCGCAACCCTGTATGTATATCTCGTCCGTCCAGCCTCCCACTTCCACACTCACTTTACCTTTTCGCCCAGCATCCCTCCGCAATGACTTCTGGTACCGCCGCGAACACCGCCATCCCCCGCAGCAATCGTGAAGAGTTCATGGCAGTGCTCGCGACCGTCGATCAACTCGTCGCCCGCTCCCTCCACCTGGCACGCACTGCCCAAGAGCTCCAGCGTGAGTTGAGATCGCTGTCTGCACATGTTGTATGCTGACCCTTCCTGGTATCAGAGCGCCTCCCAGCCGTCCTCGACCGCCTCACCGAAAAAGAGGCGGCAGATAGTAAATTGTTTCCCGTGTTTACCCTACCTCCCACTTCTGATCCTCCTCGCTCAGACGTCTGGGTTCGTGCCAATGCCAAGACCCCCACCCAGGTGCATGCCGAGCACGCGGCCGCGCCTGAGGGCTCCCGTCCTTGGTGGGTTGTCTACGTTGGCCGCGAGCCGGGCCTCTACACCACCGTGTACGTCCCTCTTTTTTTTTTCTTCCATTCTAACTATTTTTTCTTACCTTCGATCCCCTCGTCCAGCGAGGAAGCAGATGCTCAGATCAAGAACTGCCCCAACCAGCAGTACCGCCGCAAGGCGAGCAAGCAGGAGGCCCTCAATCTGTATATCGAGAAGTACGACGCCGGCGAAGTGGCGAAGTGGGTCGAGCTCAAAGATTAGCGTATGGTATCGTTGCGTAGCATGTAATGTCTGGCGCGTGAATCGTATGGCGTTGTGTTCCGTTGTTCCTTTTCATGTTTTCAATTTTCTTTTTCAAAAAAGAAATCATTTTTTCTTTTTCTTAAAAAAAGAAATCATTCCCATTTTCAGTCATCAACAATCTCCGTCCCCTTTCGATTGGTCCCGCGGAAGGTAACTAACTAGGTACCCCGGTTGGTGCAGCCGATCCTCTTGCTCACCATCATTCCCACTCCGGATGCCCGTTTACGCGAGATGCAACTCAATTGCGGGCCCAATACTACCGCATCAACGTTCCTCATCGCTTGGGTTGGTTCCATCAGCTAATACAAGCGACATCAGCACCAGACACACCTGCTGCTGTATTCCGGAGCTAGCAGAGCCCAGGCGTCGGGCAAGCTCCGGGGATCCAAGCGTTCCATGTGCTGCGTCTGTCGGACTCTGTTCTGTGGTCAGCAAAGGCTGTTGGCTATCCAGTTCACCCACTCAGCAGGACAAAGAACAATTGATTCCATCCTTAAACCCGAGGACGAGGCCTCGACCGCTGCATTGGCGTCGGCCTCCGGTGATGCGTACTCTAAAGCCGCCGCATCGTCGTTGGCATCGGCTCTACTCCACCTTCACCAGATGTCACTTGTGAGAAAAAGAAAAGCGTACCCTGCCCCCGCGAAATCCTCCCATGAGTGGAAGACATCGAATATTTGGCTGTGGCGACGTCAAACCAGGCCAAGGAAGGACCTTGAGAGCAGTAAAACACATGAGACGTACCTGGAATACCCGTCGCGCTCGTCGGCGCTGAGATTGATATCGGGGTGCTGGGAGAAATCACCCAACTGTTGCGCCTCCCTGTCGGCCAACTCATTCATCTCGTCCGCAATAACCAAGCGGCGAACCACCGCACCTTGTGCGTTTCTGAACACGCGGGGGCCTCGGGTCAGGAGGAAGCGGAAGACGCTCCAAACCTATTGGAGGCTCAGTGTTGTCGTCGTCGTCGTCCGGTTCGCCTTTCCCGCTGTCCTTAGCTCTGCAAGCACTTCAGTTTCGGCCCACTCATGTTAGAAAGTACAGACGCACTTCTTCTTCTTGGGAGGATCCCATTTCCGTCGAGCGAGCTTCTTAGCGGCGCTGGTTTGGAGTACCGCATTGGTGTGGTTACAGACCATGAAAGGCCGTTGCCACGCACCGTCGCTCTGCCGCTTTCAAGCGTTTCTTCTCTTTCACCTCAGGGTGCCTCTGGTAGTAGCGAGCAGATGCCGCTTTCCATTGATCTCGTTTACTTTGGAGTGCCTCCTCTTCCTTAACCCACTTTCTGAAGGACGACACGGTCAGTATGAATATTTACTGCCAACTAGTGACGCACTCATATTCCGCCTTCTGCCGTTCATAATCGGCATATCTGCCTCTTTGTCGCACACGTCCGCGTTCTATTCGACGTTCTTCCTCGGAGGTGTTGAGGTCGGAGGATCCAGGGTCAGTGAGGAGACTCATGAACTGAAGAGAAGGTCGTAGTAGTAGAGTGTAGTACTGCCGTACATGTATGTTCACCGCATTCGGAAAGTGATCGCTGCGGCACATTCACGATTTCGCTGTGAAGTCAGTTGTTTTCCATTCGCTCCCATTTTTTAAATGAAGTTGTCTCCGGATACCCGTTTTCCAATTCTCAATTCCTGGAATTTTTATGTTCAAGACGGGGTCGCAGTGAAGCTATCAGACCTTGGGGCATGTTGGCGATTCTGTGGTTGCTGTTTCTGGGTTTGAGTTAAAATAATGTAGCAATTCGTGTGCGGTTACCCTGCCCCATCCCCACAGACACCACCAGAGCACCGGAGATCTAATCCCTGCAGAGATTTGAGGCGGTTTTCAAGTTCCTCATACCATTTGGCAGGCTCAGAGGCGAACAGACCTGGAACTGAATTGGTTATAATTAACCTACACAGATATAAGCTCCAAATTTGAGTTGAGCGCACCGTGAGGATGAGGGGAACGAAGTTGAACGTAGCTCATCTCAAATGCCGCGATGCCGCCGCATCTCATCAACTGAACATGTGACGCGTGCATGACTTCCGTCCCTTTGTTTGTGTTACACCACCACCAAGTCCTCTCATTTCAGGTAAGTCCTCCTGCGACGCGGTTTCTTCTGGTCCTGACGCGTCATTCAGTTCGTACTTTCAATCTTGTGCTCAGGTTCACCTGCATTGTGCTTCGCGTAAGTCCTTTCCCACCTTTTCTCTGTTTCCCTTTTTCTCTGTCTGGGGGGTGGCAACTTCCTTCGTTATCCTTGGGCGCAAAACTGGGCGACGGTGCGATCCGCTGGGGTGTACCACCGCCTCTATGGGTGCAAAGTCAGCCAGGTTTGTGTCCCACAGCGCGAGGAGTGCACACCTCCATCATTCATCGATTCCAGCCTCATTTTTCCTTCTTTTTTTGCGATCTCTTAAAGAAATTCCCCAGAGGTTTTCATTTCACCGCCACCGGTGTCTACATCTATCTGCATGGCGCGGACCACTAGAAGCGGGTCCCAGTGGTCCCCTTGGGAGCTGGATCTCCTCGACATCGACGCGTCCATCAACGACTTCCGCATCCACGACGTCTTCCGCTCCCGCGTTTCCCTGGAGCCGTACGTTCACGCGGCTTTGGCGGCTGCGGACATGCGTGCCGCCGCTGCGGACGCGGTGGAAGAGGCTGCTGCCGCCGAAGCTGAGTGGGAGGATGATGCTGGCGATGAAGAAGAGGAATCGGTGCTCTCGCGTCCACCCAGCCCGCTTTCGCGCCCACCCAGTCCTTTAACGCCCCTGCCGTCGCGTTCTCCCTCACCCCCACGTCCACCTAGCCCTCTAACACCTCTCCCATCCCACTCCCCATCTCCTGTCCGTCCTTCTTCCGAGCATCATCCTGCACCCGGCATTCCGCGGTGGAAAATCCGGCAGCGCGAGGCCAAGCAGCGGCGTCTCAGCCGCAAGCGTGTCGCCAATGCGCAGGCAGCTCAGTTTGGTCCCTCTCCGCAAGCACGCCACTCGCAGAAGTATCGCGAGCAGCCACCACGCCACACTGACTTTCACGCACGCGACATTCGCTCCACCTCTGGAGGCAATTGGACGGGGCCCCGACCCTCGATCAGGGGACATCTTTCTCGTAGCCGGCTGCGCCTCCTGCAAGAGCTCCTCAACGACAACTACGATCTGCTGGAGTGGGACGGCATGTAAGTGGCGTGTTCCCTCCATAACTTATTTTCTGACTGATGTCACGCGTGCTTCAGAGGCCCCAAGCTTATCTTAGACGCTGACGGCCGCATTGTCGCTGTGCTGCTCGGACGCCCCGAGGGAGACGACTGGGACGAGGGCGTCGAGGAAATGGTGAGGGTGTTTGAAGCCGTCCGGAAGCGTGGGATCGCGCGCGGAGTCTTCAAGGCGCAACATCGTCGCCATCGCCGTGGCAACTTTCACGTTCTCAAGGGCGGCTTTACGAAGGGGCCAGGCTCCAAGGTATGTCGTGCTCATATCAATCTTCCGAGTCTGAAAGGATGTGTTGTAGAGGCCGGGGAATCTCGCTCACCCCAAACCGTATCGGGAGCTCTTGGCACTTGTCACCATGAATCGTGCGGTCCGTCGTATCGCGGGGTTCCAATCGAGTGAGTGTTCATTTTGACACTTGTCCGGGCTGATTGATGGCCACTTAGGCGGCTTGGCTCGGTATCTGCCCAAGCTATCCCAGCACTACCAGGCCACAATTCAAGGCCTGTTGGCCCACCATCCCGAACTCGAGCGACCGTTTTCTAACTCGGTATTCCCGACTGCCACTTTCAACTTAGGCCCCCACGTCGTCTGCGAGGAACACCTCGACATGCTCAATAACCCATTCGGTATGTGCGCCGTCACCTCTGCCGGCAATTTCGATCACAAGCGAGGCGGCCACCTCTATCTAAAGCAACTCAAGCTCATAACTGAGTTCCCCTCCGGCTCATCCCTGCTGATCCTTTCCGGTGCCTGCGACCATGGCAACACACCCATCGCGGCTGGAGAAACGCGCTATTCTATGACTCAATACGCGGCCGGCGCTCTTTTCCGCTGGGCTGCCTACGGATACCAGCCTGTGAGGTCGCTTCTCGCACAACCGGGTGGGGCTGCGAAGAAGCTGAAGGTGGATGCAGCCCGCGCGGCATCGGCAATAGGCCTGTTGTCGAAAGCGGATGAGTTGGAACGTGATCGTGCGGCTGCGTTTGAAGAATCGAAGACTAAGACTTTGCCCGTGTCGATCGCATCCTCATAATTCCTTTTGGCCACCACCTACGTACTTTGGTTACATGTTATCCTCATAATACCATTTGGTTTCATGTTATCCTCATAATACCATTCGTCCAATTCATTCCAAAAGTGGGTCTCTTAACAGGGATAAGAGAGTTTCGACAAGTGAATTTCGAATGTGACTACGTTACACACGGGCACGGTCGCAAAGATCTGCTGGGATTTATATACATTTTTTTCGACTTATGGAGCGCGTTTCTTCAGAGTGTCGGACAGGCGTGTGATACGCAACGAAGTAGTAACCCTAGACTCTGGCTGGTAGTTAGCATAGTAATGGAGATAGGAATGCGGTCACTTACTTGAGCTTCACCTTGTAATCGACACACGCTGGCTCGATGACAGACTCGCAAGTGCCACACTCGCAGCACCTGTCCTTCAGACGCGTTACGAAAGCATCGACAACGATCTTCTTCAAACAGCGATCACCATCGGTGACGAAATAATTGGCAAAGAAATCCTCGACATTGTAGCGCGGCCAAGTGCAGAGAGCTTCGAGGTCCTGTCCGTTTCTGATACCGCTGTCGAGGAACTTTTCTTTGAGATTGTGGAGCGATGGCTCGAACGCCCGAAGGAAACGCTCTATATCGTCCATATCGCGTAGATCAGCCGCGGTGATGGTGTTCACTTCAGTTGTGGCGGGCATTCTGCCGAGCCGATCAGACCGATGCGTGGTTCACGTTGAGCTAGGCGACGTACCGTGTGGTGAGCTTGTGTTGGTAAAGGAGATAAAATTTATGTCACTGTGACGGCAGCTGCGCATCTGATGAATCAGATGCGGTTGTTTCCGGTTCTCATATGCCGAGGGAACGGCAACCCATTTACGTTGGCTCGACAATCGTCGTATTCTCATAAATCCATTGCGTTGAATTTATTAAATAATTTTGGGGTCCAAAGTGGGGGTGGTTATATTGATCTAGATACGACTAGGGTTACTTTAGAGTGGGAAAGACCAAGCCATCCCAACTGAAATTCACACGACTGCGGTCGAGGCGAGTGGGATAGTCGGCTGCGAGGGCCTTCTCCGTGTTCCAGTGACGGTGCGGTGGGCAGGTAAGGGTCGACACGCACTCTGGACAAGTCCATTGCCGTTCCAACCAAAGACGAATGCACACGAAGCAGAAAGTATGCCCGCACTGAGTTCTGGAGATCCGTTGAGCTGGAGAACTGCCAAAAAAAAAAAAAACCCCACGACACAGGATGGGAGAGCATCCCTGTGCAAATGGCACACTGGTGATGGTCCTTCGCTTGGACATCTGTCGGGGGCCGAATTTTGTCGAGGTAAAGGTCACGCTCGAGGAGGATGCGAACAGTTCTGCTGCCAGGGGTGAATGCAGCGGCTTGCGCGCGAGCTTCGGCAGCCGCTCGCGCTCGAACTTGTGCGGCCAGGGCGGAGAAGGTGGGATCGCGATGCGCGCCATGACGCGGACGGGCCCGCGCCGCAATTTCTTGGGGGGTGTCTTGCCTGATGGACGATGGAGGGCCTGAGTGGATGACGCCGCAGTACGCGCGCCTTCTCTGGGCCACATATCCTGTATCATGGTAGCCGTCAGCACCGAACCCAGTGGATGTAAACATGACTCACGAAGCGTGGCGGTGGCTTGCTTGACGCCTGCATGGTCGTGGTGAGTAAGAATCACAAGAAGAAAAAGGCTCACTCACTCTGCAATTCCAGGTTGCCGTTCTCGTCGAGGCACCAAGGGTTGGCTGGCGACGAGCCAGCCAACGCGCTCTTGTTCATCTGAGAGTTGGGATGAGAAGAAGTGGATGTGAACTATGAGAAACGCATGAGAAACCTACCTATATAGTGGTCGATGATAACTCCGACGATTTCCGAGCCGACGTTGCGACCATCACACCGCGTGATCGTGATGTTGATAACTTGATCAATCCTATTTTGGGTAACTGGTCGTTTGGCACCCAGGCAGCGTGTCCGCCTGTGGCTCTCTCGCTCTCTGTCTGGGTTGTGGACTTGACTTGCGCGGGCGCCGGCATTTCTCATGGCCCCCAAGCGAAAGGCCAGGTTTGCGGTGGACGACGACGACCTCAACGACGGGAGCGATAGTGACGACTCAGACGACGGCTACGTTCCCCGCCGCAATATCGAGCGCGTCCACCTCATCCCAGATGAAGCTATCACGATCACCAACGACGGCAAATCTCGTTCCTCGCGGTCTATGGTCCCGACCCCTGCCTCTCCAGCGAAAAAATCCCAGGTTGCGCTGAACCGGGATGCTCCACCGCCCCCACCGCAAGAGTCACTGCGACGTGATTGGGAGGGTGAATATTCAGAATTCGACGCGGAGTATGGACCGGGCATGGTGCCCGCATCTCGAGAGCAGCGCGATTCAGTAAGTCTCATTTTGATCTTTATTTTAGCGTCTTACTGACACGCCCATCCTCCGGTAGGACGATCCCCACGGACAATGGGCTCGCGATGACCGCGAGGAGTTCCTCGACGAGCTCTTGCGGAATGACGGCCGCGGTGACTACATCCAGCAGTCGGTGTGCGCTGGCCGGGGATGTGAGGCTCGGGAGCCCGTTTACCGGTGCTCTGATTGCTTCCATCCTTGTCTGTACTGCGAGGACTGCGTTCGAACCATCCACGAACGCACACCCTTTCATCATGTCGAGGTGAGTTGTTAGTACGGTTTGACAGAAAGAGACTTATCGTGGACTTAGCAGTGGAATGGCAGCGCATTCGAGCGCTGCTCATTAAAGGCCTTGAAGGTGCGGATTCAGCTGGGGCACCCGCTGGGGGAGAAGTGTCCGAACCCCGCGAGGGCATGGGGTGACGACTTCGTGATCGTCGGTAGCCACACCATCGACGAGGTGGGTCTTGACTACTGCGATTGCGCCACGGCGAAAACGAAGCAGGTTCAATTACTGCGGATGCGTCTCTACCCGGCCACTGGGACGAACCCTCGCTCCGCTGCCACATTCGCCTGTCTCCGTCGATTCGCCCACATGACGCTGGAATCGAAGTGCTCGGCGTACGAGTTCTATAACAGTCTCGCGCGAGAAACCGACAACACCGGCTTGGAGCCTTCCCGTGTAAGTTATCTCAGTACCGTGTCGCGCCATACTTACTAATGTGACCATAGGAACGATACGAGGAATTTTTGCGCATGACCCGTCAATGGCAACACCTGCACCTCCTGAAGCGCGCAGGCCGGGCACACGACACCTGTGCCGACCGTATCAACGCCACGAAGCCAGGAGAGCTGGCCCTCCTCTGCCCTGCGTGCCCTCAACCGGGTAAAAACTTGCCGCCGGGTTGGGACCAGGTTCCCTTCGAGCAAGGGTACGTCGCCGTCTTGTAGTAGATGTGAGGCAACGCTGACGGCGACTTTCCAGGTACCTATACGGGTTGTTCTTAGCGATGGACGCCAACTTCCGCCTCAAACGTAAGGACGTCTCCAGCGAGGAGGCAGATCCTGGGCTGAGTAGGGGTTGGGCATTTTTCGGAGACGTGAAGAAGTACATGGCCCACTTGGACCAGAATTGGGATCAAAAACAAGAGGTAAGCTTCGAGTTCGGAGATAGCGTGCAAGACGCTAACGCACCGGGCAGCGGAGCACCTGCGTAGCTCATGACGCGGTGGATAAGCCAGACCGGGAAGCGCTTGGGACAGCGTCTTCGGGGATCGGGACCGTGGATTGCGCTCGCCATAATATGAAGCGTCCGCTCGGGGTGGGCGACTTACAAAAGGGAGAGAGGTACACTTTTGTAACGGCGATTCGTTTATTCCAATAGCTAACCGTACCTTGCAACAGATACCTGAATATGGACTACATGTTCTTCATGAGCTTGGCAGGGACCCAGCTCGTACGACTTTTCGTGTCCTACGACATCGCCTGCCAGTGGTTCAAGAACCTCTGGACGCGAATGCTGATCTTCGACATCAGCATTCGTTTTGTGGAGGGAAAAAAATATGTCGTGTTCCTCGTACCGAAATTCCACCTGCCGGCGCACATCGAAGAGTGCAACGTCTCGTTCTCTTTCAACTTAACGCCTTTCGTTGGGCGCACCGACGGGGAGGCTCCCGAGCGTGGTTGGGCAGACGCAAATCGGCTCGCGAACAGCACGAGCATCTCGGGCCCCGGTGCTCGACGCGACACCCTCGACGCTCATTTCCAGTACTCAAACTGGAAGAAAATCGTAAAACTGGGTACGCCATTAGAGCTGGAACAAGGAGGAGTAAATACTGATGAATGTCTAGGAACTCTTTTGTTAGGCCGCATGAAGAAAGCCGTCCCCATGATGCTCGAGACACAAGCGGCATGGGTCGACTTGGAGGCCTCGTTCCCAGCAGCGGTCATCGAGGTGTGGACGGAGAATGCGGTAACGTGGGAGAGGGATTCCTCCAAGCCCAACCCGTTTGCGACGACGACGAAGCACGAAGATCTGCGAGAGGTGCGCCGTAAATTCGCGGTGATCGCTTCGGAGGACGTCCTGCACCGGCGGGTTCGAGGGGACATGCACGAGACGGAAATGCTCTCCATGGGCCTCCAGCTCGAGGCGCAACAGTACGCCAATGTTCTAGGTTCTGTGTGATGGAGCTAACTGGGTAAACATACAGACGAGCGCTGGGGAGGCATGTGAAGAGCGTGGGTGCACACGAGACCGTTGACCAGGGGCGCCGGCGAATCGAGCGCGAGACGAAGCTGCGGCGCAAGATCGACACCTGGATGGTCGTCCAGCAGCTGTTCATCCCGGAGGTCGCGATCCTGCGGGAGCGCGAGGACGCCGAGCGCCAGCGAGTCGCCGCGACCCAGCCACTACCTGGCATGCGAGCTCAGGACATGAAGCTGTGGCTTCCATCCGCGATCGGCAGGTCAGTGGAGTGTGACGAGACGCTGCAGCTATACGAGTACGACCTTCGCAAGGGGCAGGCGATTGCGGCACTGGACGAGATGCGCAACGACCTCCTCCTCCGTACGCACGAGTACCGGTACAGGGACGGCGTGCGTGGGGTCAAGGCAAAAACGCGCTCAGGAACGAGAACCAAGGCCATTCAAGCGCGGATCGACAGCGCGGCGGAGGAGTACCACGGTGCACGCGCCGCTCTCGTGAAGCTCGGCGCCTTGCTGAGACGCAGCGAGTGGGAAAGCTACCTGAAGCCGCTGAAGGCGGAAGACGTGCGGGGAAGGCCTAGCGCCGTTTTCGGCGATGATGAGAGACGTAAGGGTGGGGGGGGGAAAACCAAGAGGGCGAGGGTGGACGATGAAGAAGACGTGGAGCGGACAGCGGCGAAAGCGCAGGACAGGATGCCGATGTCGTGGATTTGGTTATCTGAGGGGACCACCGGAAAGGAGGAGGATGTGGTAGAAAGCGAGCGTAAGTGCACCAATTTCAGCCTCTTCTGATACTCAGTCATCTCTCACACACGCAGCACTTCGTATCGAGTGGGCGAAGACTCGCGCAAAAGCGATGCGATACGCCGAGGAGGTCAACCTCTTGGAGGAGGAGATGCGGCGCGTACTTCAGTTCCTGGAGTGGCGCGCGGAGTGGTGGAGCTCGCTGGTGGGCCTGCGGGCAGTACAGCAGGACGACGAGGCGCTGCGGGAGGGCCACGCCGCGTACGCGATCAAGCAGGCGGGATATATGAAGGGGCTCAGTGCACGGTTCGAGAAGCAGTGGCAGCACGTCCCGTCTTGGCTTCAGGACACGCGCGAGGTGTATGCCTCCATGGAGGCAGATGCAGACGACGACAACGATGGGAAGGAGGGCGGCGCGGACGTCGAGCGGGATGCGGATTTGGGCTGGCTGTCTGACTGAGGGAAAGGTCGCACTGGACGATTCGACGATCACGCATGGACGTTTTGTTTGTATTATGAATTACGGAGAGAGTAAGTACAGGTTCTGACTTGTACTACATCGTTTTGTAAAGGGATGGGCTCAGAAATGAGCTCACGGGCGACGTGCGCGTTCTGGCGCAAAATCCTAAAAATTGCCTGTTTGGGATATTAGTCAGCCCGCCGTGAAGGATTTACCAAACATTGAGAAACACTCTAGGAGCTGTGGTCAACGACGAGCTCAACGCTGGTGTCGACATTGGTGGCACGGCACGGCCCTGCAGCCTAAATGGTAAGTGCTCTGGGATGATGCATCATCGCGCTGCTCTGACGAGAGCTCTAGATACATCACGGCTTTGCTCTCCTGAGAGAGCGTGATGTATCAATGCGCCAGGTAGTACACCTGCTGTCGGTCCCAGTAAGTCAATAATATTGAGTCAGAATTCGGACATGAAGCGCACCGCAACATACCGCGGTACGGGATCAGGAATGCTCATGGCACGTCATGTTTAGCAATCGGACTTGACCCTTGATGAAAGGTCAGGCAAAACTCATCCAGACCCGTGGGTGGTGGTACGGGCAATTGTATTCCCAAAGTTAAAACACGATGCTTGTTCGATTCGAGCTTGGGTCATGGAGAATGGATGCGGAGCTCTTTTTCGTTTGCGACACTCAAGGCGTTCGTATCTTTTTTCTTGAACTGATCCCTTCGAGGCTACGATGGTTCGATGGATTGTCCTTGCATGCTTGATTGTAGTGTCCTCTGTCTAAAAGAATAAAATCGAACTTACGTGACACCACACAGGTTTGGCCGGCATTGTTGACTCGAAGCACATATTATTTTTAGTCTCAAATTCACCACGCTCCTACCTGCTAGAGGATGGGGAGGGGCGGTTTACAGCTCTTTGCGGAACTCTAGGCGGGGCCGATTTTTTTCCATTTCGGGCCGTTTGAGATCGTTTTTCTTATTTCCCTTCCTGCGGCCTCAGTACTTCACAGATCGCCTCAGTTTCTTCGGAAATGGATTCCTAGAGTAATTTCACGTCTAGTGATGTTCTCGGAAGTTTTATTTACGTCATTTACATCTTGTAATATGAGATCAGGCTGTTTTGACGTCGGCAGCCCCTAGCTCGGGGACGGTGCCCTCAGTGTTTCTCATAAGTGTACTGAGAACCAATATTACCATTCTAACGAGCGTGATGTTTTTCGATTTTGGCTGATACCCTCAGAAACAGCGGAAATTAGCATTCTTCCATCAGAATTCACCTTTGTGCACAGTAGGCAGAACTTGGCTGTTCCTTCGTGCCCTATGTGTAGATCTTTTTACTTCTGGAATCTAGCCAATGGACTGACTCGCTAAAGAGGGTGATGTCACCACTTTTCTTTATTTTCGATGTATGCGTCGTCGCGACGCGTTTTAAAATCACGCGAATGTCACAATCACGTGTAACATGTAACACACCGCCGTTTTGAAACACATCCCGAGAACCCATATATGAAAAATGAAGAAAAGCGGCTACATCACCCCCTTCCGAGAGTGAATGTGTTTGCTATGCTCTGATGGTAGAAATATCCATGCATAGGGCATGAGGGAACAACTGAGTTCTGCTTGCCTTCCAAATCCATGATTCTGCCGGAATAACACTGGTTTGCCACATACCTGGGTGAATTATTACAAATCCGAGAACATCACGCTCTTGAGACGTCTTATATCGGTGCCAGTAACCCTTTAAAGTGCCGCTAAGGTCACCGTCCCCGAGCGAGGGGCTGCCAACGTCAAAACAGCCTGATCTCATATTACAAGATGTAAATGACGTAAATAAAATTTTCGAGAACATCACTAGACGTGAATTTACTCTAAGAATCCATTTTCGAAAAAATTGAGGTGATCCGTGAAGAACTGAGGCCGCAGGAAGGGAAATGAGAAAAACGATCAAAAACGGCCCGAAATGGAAAAAAATCGGCCCCGCCTAGAGTTCCGCAAAGAGCTGTAATACTCCTAGAGATGCATCGATATTCCGGATCGGAACCTTGGGTGAAAGCGAGAGTAAGGAAAACAATAGTATATGGGCCATGAAAAGAAGTTGAACTCACAGCCTGAGCTTTGTTCAACATATCTTGGTAGTATCCCAACTAATATACGCACCCGAAGAAGACCTGTGGCTGCGGTCTGCACCTGCGCTCAGTTGAAAACCAAAAGCGAATTCAAAGCAGGGAGACCGTTCGATTCGGGACTCGGGTCATCAAGGCTTTGACGAGAGTTTTTGCTCATAGATCGGGAGGGGCTGGCGCTCACGGTTGATTTTTGTTCTTGCAGAGATGTGTCAGTATTGAAGTTCCGAGCTTCGGGTGAAAGTGAAAGCAAGAAGTACTTACCTCTTTCTAAGGACGTTCGATGATGTTTTGAACCAAGCAAGTCCGCGACGACTTTCTGTAGTTCCCAGTGCACCCCCCTCACAGCAAGATGTAGACAGGCAGCTGAGGGACGCCTGTGGCGGTGGTCCGCGCCTGCGATATTTAGAAGTGTACGGTGGCATCAAGCAGGCCGCCCGTTTGATTCGGGCTCAGGTCATGCCAGGTTTCAATGGAGATGAGTCTTTTTTACGACTCAGAATGTTCATACAGCTCACGAATTTCTAAATTCTTGGACTGATCAATTTATGGTCGAACATGAAGGTCGTTCTTACGGTGTACACGCTATAATATCAATTCAGTGCGCCCATTTTTGAAAAGAATTGAACTTACAGCTTGACGAGCACATCCTGGTACTTATCCCAAATTCACTTCCACTTCGTAGGGATCGAAATATACACACCTGAGGAACGCCCTTGGCAGTGGTCTGCATTTGCGATCAGTCACTTGAAAAACTAGCATGGATTTGCAGCAGGGAGCTCGTTCGATTCGGGGCTCGGGTCATGCAGAGCTTTCACCCAAAGTTTTTTGGAAGACGTTGTTGGTGACAGATGGGGAGAGTCTGAATTTTTGCAGAGATGCATCGGTTTTCAAGTTCCGAGCTTTGAGTTTGAGCAAAAGTGAAAGCCAGACAATGACATATGGGAGTCGGGACATGAAAAGAAATCGAACTTGCGCAATTGCTGCTCAACGGGCTTTGTTAGACATAGTGAACTTGTGAAATATACGCGCACCTGAGAAAGACCCGTGGCAGCGGTCTGCACCTGTGCTAAGTCGAATAGCAAGCGGGATTTGCTGCAGGGGGCCCGTTCGATTCGGGCCCGGGTCATTCTATTGGGGTAAACTTTGTTTTACGACGTAGAACGTTCATACAGCTCGCGAATTTCGAAATCTTGGACTGACCATGAGCCTGAGGACGGTTCTTGCAAGCTATAATATCAATTTTAGCGCGCTGATGGCCATTTATGAAAGGAAATTTGAACTCACGGCTTGACGAACCAAAAAATCACTTTTACTTCATAGTCAGTAAAATATCCACAGCTGGAAGAAAACCCGTGGCAGCGGTCTGCACCTGCGCTCACTTCCAGAAAAAGAGGATTTGCAGCAGGAAGCCTGTTCGATTCAGGCTCGGGTCATTCCGCCAGCGTTCCCTTTTTTTATGACCCAGAACGTTCATCCAACTCACGAATTTCTAAATTCTTGGACCGATCAAGAGCCTGAGGACGGTTCAGCTATAATAACGATTTTGATTTTTAGCGCACCCATTTATGAAAAGAAATCGAACTTACGGCTTGACGAACTTGTTGAACACATCCTGTTACTTAATCCAAAATTCACTTCACTCCGTAGCGAAATACACACACCTGATCATGAGGAAGATCCGTGGCAATGGTGTGCACCTGCGCCCAATTGAGAGCAGTGCGAACAGGATTTGCAGCGGGAAGCCTGTTCGATTCGGGGCTCGGGTCATGGAGTGCAGGCTCCGAGTGCTTTCATCCAAATTTTTGAACGACGTTATTGGTGACAGACGAGGAGGGGAGGGGCCGGCGCTCGGTCGAATTTTTGCACTAAGGGATGGATCAGTATTCCGAACTTTGGGCGGAAGTGAAAGCAAGACCATAATAATAACATATGGGAGTCGGAACATAGAAAGAAATTGAACCTACGACTCAACCGACTTTGCTGAACACTTTGGTATCCCAAAAATCAGTTCACTTCCACCTCACAGCGATATATACGCACCTGAGGAAGATCCATGGCAGTGGTCTGCACCTGCCCTCAGTTCGAAAACAAACTTGATGCTGCAGGAAGCCCGTTCGATTCGGGGCTCGGTCATTCTCGGAGTCCCACAGATTCTTGACGACATTTTTGATCATAGATGGGAGGGGAGGGGCTGGCGCTCACGGTTGAACGTGAAAAGCAAGACATAACAACATACAGGAGATCAAAAGAAATTGAACTTACGGCTCGACAGACTTTGTTGTCTTGACATCTTGGTATCCCAAGATCAATTCACTTCTACTTCGTAGCGAGCGAAGTATACTTACCTGAGGAAGACCCGTGGCAGCGGTCTGCACCTGCGCTCGGTCAAGAGGAGAAGAGAAGGATTTGCAGCAGGGAGCCCGTTCGATTCGGGACTCGGGTCATGCCAGAGCGCTTTCATCCAAATTTTTGGACGACGTTGTTGGTGACATATGGGCAGGGGCTGGCGCTCACGGGTTGAGTTTTGCAAAGATGGATCTGTATTGGGTGAAAGCAATAGAAGAAAAACATATGGTACACGAAAAGAAATCGGGCTCACGGCTCGACGAGCACATCCTGGCAGTATCCCAAAATCAATTCACTTCCACTTCGTCGGGATCGAAATATACACACCTGAGGAAGACCCGTGGCAGCGGTCTGCACCTGCGCTCGGTCAAGAGGAGGAAAAAAGGATTTGCAGCAGGGAGCCCGTTCGATTCGGGATCGGGTCATTCTCTGAAACCCGCGAGTTTTTTGACGACATCTTTACTTATAGATAGGAGGGGCGATCACGGTTGATTTCGTTCTTGCAGAGATGGGTCAGTATTTAGGTTCCGAAGCTTGCGTGAGAGTGAAAGCACGACAGAAAACAGTTGTGGGACATGAAAAGACATCGAACTCGCGGCTTGACGAACACTTCTTGGTCCTATCCCAAAATTCAGTCCACTCCAAGTAGCGAAGTATACGCACCTGAAGAAGGCCCGTGGCAGTGGTCTGCACCTGCACTCACTGTAAAGAAATAGAAACCGAAATTGCAGCAGGAGCCCGTTCAATTCGGGTGCTCGGGTCATGCATCCTACATGCGACGATTTTTTTTTCGGCACATATTTGCTTGGATGGGGAGAGGCTTGCGCGCGCGGTTGAATTTTTGCGCCGAGGGATGGAGCAGTTACCCGAACCTTGGGTGCAAGTGAGAGTAAGGCAATAACATACGGGACCTGAAAGGAAACTGAACGTCAATTACGGCTCGACGAACGTATCCTGGTATCCCAAATTTGAGTCGGATTGACTTCCACTTCATAGCGAAAATATACGCACCTGAAGAAGACCCGTGGCAGCGGTCTGCACCTGCGCTCGGTCAAGAGGAGAAGAACAATCATGGGATTGTAGCAGGGAGCCCGTTCAATTCGGGGCTCGGGTCATACATGTGACTTGCGACGACTTTTTTTTCGGCAACGCATTTGCTTATGGATGGGGAGGGTCTGACGATCACGGTTGATTTTTTTGTACTGAGGGATGGGCCAGTATTCCGAGCTTTGGGTGAAAGTGAAACCAAGACAGGGAAAGAAATTGAACTCACAGCTTGACGAACTTGTTGAACGTATCCCAAGATCAACTTTTCACTTCCACTTCGTAGCAAACGAAATACATGCACCTGAGGAAGACCCGTGGCAGCGGTCTGCACCTGCGCTCAGTTGTAGGATAAGCAGACATGGATTTGCAGCGGGGAGCCCGTTCGATTCGGGGCTCGGGTCATTTCCAATAGCCCACAATTTTTGACGAGGTTTTTGCTTACAGATGAAGAGGGGCTGACGCGCGCGGTTGAATTTCTGCAGAGATGCATCAGTATTCTGAACGTTGGGTGGAAGTAAAAGCAAGACCATAATATACGGGAAATGAAAAGAAATCGGACTCACGGCTTGACGAACTTGTTGAACACATCTTGGTATCCCAAAATCAAATCACTTCCACTTCCGAGTCGTACTCGGCGAAATATCCGCACCTGAGGAAGGCCCGTGGCAGTGGCCTGCACCTGCGCTCAGTCGAGAAGCCTTGTGAAGAGGAGTTGCAGCAGGGAGCCCGTTCGATTCGGCGCTCGGGTCATATGTGCGCGATAATCGTTTTATGTAAACGACGTTGTCGCTGACAGATAGGGAGGGGAGGAGCTGGCCCTCGGTTGAATTTTGGGAGATGCGTCTTGGCAGTATTCCGGAAAGATAAAGCCAGAGAATAGCACGTATGAGACGTGGAGTACTTACCTCTTTCTGAGAGGACGTTCGACGACGTTGTGAGCTGAGAAAGTCCGACGGCCCTTAGGGCGTTCTATCTGGAGAATTTTTGCAATGACGGTGAACGTGGAATATTCACCGTCGTCGATGTAACCAAAAGCGAAATAGCGTAGCACCATCTTCTCCTGGGCCCTGGCTCCGAGTCCATAGTTATCGCTCGGGAATGTTCGAGTCTGTAAATCGATTCTCGTCCGAGTCGTCGAGAGGACTTCAGGGAGGACTTGGCCAAGCTTTCATGAATTTCCCCACGTGCGAGCGGTGCCGCAAAACTCAACCTGGCAGTGGGAGAGGAAGATATCCTGGGACGACGGTTCGAACCGTTCGATTGGGAAGGCAAATGGGAAGGTCCGTGTGTTCGGAACGGAACGTTCGTAATCCGATAGCGGGCCTGATAGTGCGGAGTTATCTAATCATTGATCAATCATCCTTGCCTTCGGACTCCACGAGCAGCGACTCTCCGTCTGGCATTGCAAATGTTCTTGACTCTACTTAGCCAACCTTTCTAAACCAATCAATCCCTGTGCCAAGACAAGGATTCCTTCAAGCTCTTCCGCTTTGCACCATTGACACTGAGCTCGAATCTCGACTCCGCTGACGGTCTCTCCCTTGAATATGCTATCTTCGTTCAACGCTTCCTCGTTTGATGGTGCGCTATTCCTAGGATCGTCCATGTGATTGTATGGTTATGGCTATTCATAGGATTGCTGTTGTCTGCGCATGCAGATTCTTCACGCATGGCGTCTTGATAACCACAAGGTCTCCGTTATCGAACGTGTCTGGTCGATATAAAGGCCGAAATGTCAAGAAACTAAGACGAGAAGATGGCTTCATACGCGCTGCTCGGACTGGCGACGCTGCAAGGTGTGCGGGCGTGGGGTGTTCTCGGCCACGCCACCGTCGCCTACATCGCCCAGAACTACGTCACCTCCGAGGTCGAGACGTGGGCGAAGGGCGTCCTCGGCGACACCTCCACCTCGTACCTCGCCAACATCGCGTCCTGGGCCGACGACTACCGCGAGACGACCGCCGGCGCGTTTTCTGGTCAGTTCCCGATCTCTGTGCCTCCGCGTCTTTCGCATCTCATCGTCTAAAGCGCCGTTCCACTTCATCGACGCGGAGGACAACCCACCCACCACCTGCAACGTCAACTACGCGCGCGACTGCGGCGCCTCCGGCTGCTCCGTCTCCGCCCTGGCGAACTACACCCAGCGCGTCGGCGACGGCCGCCTCTCCGCCAACAACACCGCCCAAGCGCTCAAGTTCCTCGTGCACTTCGTCGGCGACATCACGCAGCCCCTGCACGACGAGGCGTACGAGGTCGGCGCGAACGACGTCTCCGTGCACTTCATGGGCTACAACGACAACCTGCACGCCGACTGGGACACGTACATGCCCGAGGAGCTCATCGGGGGCGACAGCCTCGCGGACGCGCTGTCGTGGTCGAAGACACTCGTGGCGGAGATCAACACGGGCGCATATGAGAGTCAGAAGGCGGGCTGGATCGCGGGCGACACGACCAGCGACGTCGTCACCACCGCCACGCGCTGGGCGGCCGACGCCAACGCCTTCGTGTGCAGCGTCGTCATGCCCAACGGCGCCGCCGCGCTCACCGCCATGGCGGATCTGTACCCGACGTACTACAACAGCGTCATCTCCACCATTGAGCTGCAGATCGCAAAGGCGGGGTATCGGCTGGGGAACTGGCTGAATATGGTGTATACGGCGGAGATTGCGGCGCGCGAGGTGGCGGAGAGGAGCGGGGATTTGGCGTGGGTGGAGCGGCGCCGTCCGGAGGAGGACCTCGATGGACGCATGTTCCTACCTGCGCCGCGGGAGCTTAGCCCGGCGAAGAAGGCCCGCGAGGCGGCTGGGTATAGCTGTAGCGGCCACAGGCATTAATGACTTTGGACTTGGGTTTTTTAATGACCGCGCTCAAATGTATGTCTCCTGTACACCGCATATCGAATGTCCTTTGTTACATTGCACACGCTCCGTGGGCGAGGCGATGTCGAGTGCAACATTGCAGGCGGTTCATATTCTCTCGTACCCTTCAATACGAATAATCTCGTACCTCGATTATCCTACCGTAGCCGGAACGAATAAATAAACGGGCTCGCTGCAATCACTGGGTGACTTCCCATAAGCATAGAATATTCTTCAAGCTTTTTTGAGGGTGCCAGTGATGCGATCAATGTACAAGAAAACCATGCCAGCAATTTACATGTCAATTTTCGTGAAATAGAAATTTAAAAAGCGGAATTGAGGACCACCGCCACAGGTCTCCCTTACCCTCTCCTAGTGCCTGTATGAATGTAGTGGAATATTCATCAGGATTTAGGTTGAAAAAGACCGGAGCCCGCACCGTATTTCAAGTTCAAGAGTTGAATGTCGCTCTTCTTCCCCGAGTCAACACGACCACGAATAAGTCAACCGAAAGCGAAGTAGATGCTACCACGTACTTTGCGAGCACTTGTTGGCGCCAGAAAAAAAAACATCTTGGTACCATATATATAACCCGAGTCCGAATTGAACGGACTTCCTGCTGCGAATATTTCGAAAGGCCGTCAAGCACAGGTGTGGACCACTACCACGGGTCTTCCTCACATATGGAATAATGAAGGCCAAGAAGAAGGAATCCAGCCATCGGTGAAGCTAGTGAAACGGAATGGTTGCAGTGAGTTCGATTAAAACGGCGGTTTCCATCCTATTGCAATACTGAGACTTACATAGGGAGCAAGAATGAAAATACTGCGTTGTATTTTGACACTTGAGGGTCTCAGCAAGATGAATAAGGTAAACGCACTTTATAATATGATTAATTCGTGGACCCGACGAAGAGTCCAAAAAAATTAGAATCACGGAGGATGCAAGAATTTGCGAACCAGGAAAATTTCGCGCGTTAGTTGTGGTCGGCGGAAAGACATAACAAGGGGTGGTGCAGTTTCTAGCCTCCTTGTTGGCCCTAAACACCGAGTATGAGCAATACCATCTAGGACAAACGAGATGCTTGAAACGCACAAAGTAATCGTCTTCTGCTGGAACTTCAAATTCAACGGACGACCTCGAAATGTAGGAACCTTATCGCGGCAGTCACGGTCGGATAAGGGCAACGAGAAATCTGTCAGAGCTTCCCCAAGATAAACGCTGTTCGAAGTCAAGACTCGTGATTGCAAAAACGGAAGGATGACACTGATGTCGGGGTCCATGATTCCGCGTTAGTCTGAAAGAACCTGGGTGCAGTGTACGAGCATTGAGGCCTGCTACAAATTCGCAAGACACAAGTAACGTAGCTGTACCCTGTCAGATAAAGTCAATGGGCACATGGGAGAGCGACGCTCGAAGCGGCGACACGATTGGAAATGAGCGCGGCTGAGGGAGATCGCGCCATTCCAATGTGGTCGGAACACAAAGAGTCAAAGCAAGGTGTCGGAGCAGAGGCATTAGACAGTGGATTAGGTCAGTTTCGCGTGCTCCCAGCATACACGATCCAGGCGGCAGTTTCCTCGCAAGGGCCAACGAGTCCGTTCATGATCGAGAAGCCGAGCCGCAACTTCGGCGACACGAGCACGATCCGCTTCCAGGTTCCTGAACATGGCAAACGTTGAATATCTCCGCAAGTTACGCCTCCGGGCGGCCTCCGCCAGCTCGAGCCTCGCTTCGGGACAAGGGTTACAGTGCTGCAAAGCGGTGGCGCGGAAACAGTTTGAAAAGATACGATTAGGGTACGATTTTAAAACTGGATGAATATCTTCAACGAGGTCGAAATGTCCTCAAATCCGGAGCAGTAGTTGAGAGCGAGAAAGGTTTGCACTGCCACAATCATCACGCCTTCTGCCACAAACCTCTTCTGTGAAAAATATTACAGCTATGAGCCTGTCGCACGAGAGCTTCACGTTCACTGTAGGCAAACTCGGTACGCCAGAAATCGTCTGAGACAATGTTTCCTTGGTACTAACGCGTTTGTAGATGCGGGAATGGCGGTACAATCTACGTGTCGATGTCACCCAGCGTCCTCATTATTTCCAGATCCTGTTGGGGGAGCGGGCACACCTCATTGAATTCCCGTCTATTCTCTTGCCTCCTGGTGCAACCACGGGCTCAATTGTCAACATCGCGGTGCACCAAAATCACGCAGAAGAAAAGCGCAGAGATGCCGAATTTTGGGCGCTCCAGGACGAGATATTGCAGGAATTTGGCGTGCGGACACCTTCACCACCAAAACTACAGGCGCGTCGTGGACTCTATCGATGTCTGTTCATGCTAAGTGAGGCTCTAGCTGCGGAATGTAACGCAAACGTCGATCACGCTGGAATGGCCGCTCATTGAGCTTGCCACTGCGAAACTACGCTCCCTAGACTTCTACCGGAATGGACAGCGGCTTGCACCCATACCATCGCCCCTGACAAACACCTCGAGCAAAATTTCTGCGCTGGAGCCCAACACCGAATATACCTTCCAATTGATCCTGCGCACGACGGCAGGGATCTATCCGTCCAACCTCATCCGCGTGCGCACGCACACCATGAGCGACACGTCCGGAATCTCTGTGTGCTTTGGGAACGTCCAGGATTCGGTGATGCTGGAGAACGCGAAGATGGCGCTGCGCGACATGAAGGCCAAGTGGAGCGACAAGATCCAGATCGACACGACGCACTTTGTGTGCACGACACCCGCTGCTGCGACGTCCAGCTCCTCGGGGACCTCACCAATAGCTCCCGGCGTTGAGTACCAGCGCGCCTTGCAGCTCAGCATCCCCGTCGTACAGCCGCATTGGATCTTTGCGTGCCATACCGAGAGGAAGTGAGTCCGTTTTGCGGTGCGGAATGGTGTGCCGACGATGACGCTGACGATGCATTCTAGGCTTGTATCCATCGCTGCATACAATCTCGGTGCCACGCCCCCGACGCATGCGGTCGCCCGCGCGCAGTCGATGTCGCAAGCGTCGATACCGCGGTCGCCAACAAGCCCCTCCGCCGGCGCAGGGTCGCGCCAGTCCATGCCCCCACCGGCGCGCACCGCCGCCTCGCCCCCGCAAGCCGCCACATCCACCTTCGTTAATCAGCCTGCTGCCTCCGCGACACCGCCGCTCGAACCCACCCCCGAGGACACCAAGGGGGAGGCGGCGGACTCGGACGACACGGAGTCGGTGCGCCTCGAGAGGAGCACGGTGATGGAGAAGCGCATGAGTCGGACCGGGACGATGAACCGCGAATTCAAGTTCCCCACGCCCGTGTCCTCCCCGACCGTCGCGAACACGCCCCCCTCGATCCACCGCGTGGTCACACCGAGCAATATCGAGGTGCCGCCACCGCCGCCGGTAGAGAAGGAGCTGGGTGTGAGCCCGTCCAGAAGTGCGAGGAGCGATGAGGAGGAGGAGCTCGGAGAGACGGTCGATATTCCGCTTTGATACGTCGACGGTACTTGCCACTTACTCGTGGGCCGTCCGCGTACTGTGATGTCCGAGTTTTTAGTCTCTGGGCCCGCTGGCCTTTAGACCTTTATGTTAGGTCTCGATAATCGATTCTTTGCATGGGATGCAGGATGCTTCGGCGCTTGAGATCGCTTACATTGTTCGGTGGGTCGGAGGCGGTGCGATGTATCTGTCTCGACTACTGGTAACTCATTTATATCACTCTCCTGAACGGAAGCTGTCGACTCGAGATGATTGAATCCAAGCTTGCAGTCGGCGGGAGTAGCGTTACGGACATCCGCCAAACTAGAAAGACTTGGAGAAGGGGGAGACCAGCGGTGAACTCGGGAGAAATTAGAGTTGAAATTTGCAATAAGGCTCGTAGGAGGCTTGAAGCCTTTCGAATTGAAAGCGATAGCTATTGAGATAGCAGGATGAAATTTGGATTCAGAAAACTTGAAGCCGTGCACCGCCACTCGGAACTGAGGCCAGCCTACGCCAGCAAACAACACTGCCACCACAACCATGTCCTCCGAAATCGACGACGAACTCCTAGAACTCGTCGGCGGCGGATCCTCCGACAAAGAGAAGGAGAAGCACACAAGTCGCAAGCGCAACCGCGATGCTGCTGCGAATGGCAAGGGCAAGGCAGCGTCCTCAGGCGCAAAGCCGTCCAAAAAGCGCAAGGTCGCAGCAGCGGAGTGAGTATACACAATAAAGACTCGAGGTTTGCTCGGTTCTATGTAACTCCTAGCTCGGATAACGAACCGGAGAGCGAGGAGGGGGAAGACTCGGGTGAACTGTATCCATTGGAGGGCAAGTATATTGACGAAGACGACCGTGCAGCGTAAGTCTCTTCTGTCGCTATTCATTCTTATTCCACGGTACTCAGTGTTTCCGCCTTTCTTCTTGTTAATGCAGGCTCCTGTCTAAGACGGAGATCGAGCGCGAGGAGATTCTCACCGCGCGCCTCGACGAGATGGAGCGCATCCGCGACCGGAAGCACGTTAACAAATTACACGCGCAGCAACTTACGGGCGTCGCGGCTGTGGAGAGTGAGACCAAGCGTCAGTCATTCTCATTGTTCAGTCCTCAATTCTGAACTGCGCTGCAGGTGCCCCCCGCGCGACCGGCAAAGACAAAACGAAGGACAAGACACTCAGCGCGCTCAAAGCCAAGCGCAAGGCCAAAGACGAGAAGAAGCAGCGGGTGGGTTCCGTTGTGCTTAGATTTGTATCATGACTGATGGCAACTCTAGACCCGCGGCGCCTCGCCCAAACAGCGCTCCTCTTCGCCGATGGACATGGACATGTCTGAGTCCGAATCGGACGACGAGGACGGGCAGATCAGCAAGCTCGACCAGGAGGACGAGCGCCTCTTTGGCAAGAAGCCCAATTCGCAATCGAAGTCTAACGATGTACGTCGCCTCTGTTTCCATTCCATCCTACCTCGTGATATTGTTTTGCTAACTAAAATTCGTGCGTGCTAGGACAAAGACAAAGAGCGCGAAGCGGCCCAGGACGGCCCGCTGACGTCGGAACACCTGCTTAAGATTTCGCTCTCGCGCGACGCGCTGGCGAAGCACTACGCGTCGCCGTGGTTTGAGCAGATCGTCACCGGCGCGTGGGTGCGCTACTGCATCGGCTCAGACGCGGAAAAGGGCGGGGAGCAGATATATCGGCTATGTCAGATCATCGGTATGTCTTGTGTCGTCTACTCCCCTCGTGATGTGTGCCGACGGGTGTGGATACTACACAGGTCTGGCCTCGGCGTCGAAGCCGTACAAGCTCGTGGAGAACAAGATGGTAAGGGAGGTGTTTCTGCTCAAGCACGGCAAGGCGGAGCGAACGTGGCCGATGGACCGCACGTCAAATTCGCCGTGGACGCAGGTTAGCAGTTTACCCATCTTCCTTGTTGATTCTCCCCATATCACGTACGATGTGTGCCACAGGACGAGTTCAAACGTATGATGGACACCTGCGCGAACGAGAAGATCCCACTACCGTCGCGGAAGGAGGTCGACGACCGCTTCAACGAGATGCAGGACCTCATCGCCAAGCATGTCACGGATGTACGGTCACTTTCTTTCGTTCTGCCATCTAACATGGAACTGACTGGCGCACGCAGGATGATATCTCGGCGATGCTCGCTCGCAAACGACAGGCCTCAGCCACCACCGCAGCCCCCCTCACCGTCGCCGAGCGCTCGCGCCTCAATGCGCAGCGCACGCTCGCTCAGCGGCGGCAGGACTACGACGAGGTACGCGAGATCGACGCACAGCTCGCGGCGCTTACGCCGGCGCATGCGGGGGTGAAGACGCCTGCAGAGGAGGAGCCTGCGGATCGGCTCACGCGCGTGAACGAGCGGAATCGGAAGGCGAATCAGGAGGCGGTCAGGAAAGCGGAGCAGGCGGCGACGGAAAGGAAGAGGTTGGAAAGGAAGAATCAGAATAGAGGTGGGGCAGAGAATAATCGGCAGAAGGTGTTTGACCCGAGTGCGCGGTTGAGGACGGTGCCGCGGCTGTTCGAGAGTGCGACCCCGACGTCGCGGTGCGTAACTGTTTTTGTGTGCTTCGTGCTACCAGCTGCTCATTATGCCTACATTGCAGACCTTCGACGCCGAACCCTGGAATGCTGGGATTCCCCGGGGCGGGGATAAAGTCGGGCTTGTCGCCATCGCCCACGCCCAAGCCACCGAACGGCGCCCCAGAAAAGACGTTCGAGGCCGCCATCATCGAGTCGATCGAGGTCGACCTCGGGGACTTTTAAAGTACTTCTGCATTGTGCTCTTACAAGAGCCCCTGTCAGCCTCAATCCGCGTGGTCGGATAGGGTGAGAGGAGGGTGGAGAGGGATCGTCTCATCTCGTGTGGACACTGGATACATCATCAGACTATGTTTGGTATTCGGTTTTTTCTTTACAATTTACCGTGCTGTCTGTCAATTTTAAGATTGGCTATGTAGAGAGTAGGGCTTTGCTATCGAGGATTTTTCTATCGATTCGGTTGGGATTTTTTGTATGTATGTAGCATAAAGTAGATAGATCCGTGTATCTGTAGTCGGTGTGTAGCCTTTTGAATGGAATGGTTTTTGCGTGGAGCTCGAGTTGAAAGGAGTCCGGAACTAATCATCGATTTTCTTTTTCCGGGGCGATCCTGTCGACGTTTTTCGGAGGATATTTACCTTGTCGCCTGCGAGGAGTCTACGGCTCGAGGTGGGCTCATAAAATACACAATCTAGTTCAATTTGCAATCCTACTTTGTTGAACTTTTTTGCAGATTAGCTGACATCATGGTCGTTGGATCCACCACTGGCAGTCGTCAGCACTCTGTGCGGGGTCATGTTCACCGCGTACATTTTTGGGCCCACAAAATCGAAAACATGAGCGCTACATAGATCTAACGGAAAATTTACCCATTGCGTTGAACGGGCTTCAACGGAAAGCTTTCAGAACAAAAACTATCAGGTAGCGATCACACCCATTACAGCACCAGGCGCGGGAACGATGGATTGCCATGCTTCATCGTCAGTCATAGCTTTTGGCGGAAATGCGATCCAGGTGCGCTGATCTTTGAATAGATAGAAAGTGAGTCTACTTTGAGGTTGTTTCACTGTCGCACGATTTAATCCCCGGAATATCGCTGCGGTTGAGACTGACCTCGCTGGAAGGCAGTCCCTATGCCTCGTTGATCTTTAGCCGCCTGGACCGCCTCCTGATTTTTTGTGTCAATACAACGTCAATCTACGAAGACGACTAGAACTCACGGCGTAGTTCGCAGGCCTGTTGATCGAATATCGACTAGGTTCGCCTCTGCCCGTCATATTGAATCCTTCCCACTCTGTCAAAAAATTCTTTGTCTCCCCATAGACGAAAATCGGGCCACCCCAAAATATTTCTTGAGCTGCGAGTGACCTGGGCATCTGCTTCTCGAACACGCCTATCTCTGAGCATGGCTGGACTACCAGCAACCAATTGGCGGGGTCGAATTCCGCCCAGATCCATTCCCCGTCTCGTTTTTCTCTGTATTTGAGAAACACATTCTTTGCTTGAGGGGCCGGATTCGCCATGTATTTGCCAAGGAGCTTGAGAGCATCCGTCACAGCTTGCTGTTCGTATCATCACTAAGGTTCGTTCAAGCCTATCTATCGACTTGCAGCCTACCTCATATTGCTCCGGAAAGGGAATGATAGCGTGGTGAGTCTCTCCGTCCTCACCTGGGCTAGAGTACGTCAATGTTAAGATCCGGCGAGGAGCGGTGGGTGTGGTCGACGCCGTGCCTGTCGAACTCAACACTGCCTTGAGACCACTGTCCTGAAGGTCCATATCGCAGTGGTGGGTAAGTTAGAAGGAAGAGAAGCGTATGCAACGTAAAGTCCCAAATCCGTGCTAATACCTACCTGCCGTTTCGGCAACCTTCTTTGGCACGCCACCGAAAAGAATCAACAAAACGAAAAGTTGGATAAATTTCTCTGACCGTATGGTCTGTATGAAGCTTTTTGTTCAAGAGAACTGCGCCATGATCATGAACGGCCATCTCCGCCCTCCGGTCGATTTTCGAAAATGTGCCAGCGGACGCCGGGAGTGCAAAGTCACTAGGCTATGGAGACAGATGCAGGATGACGAGTTATTATTGGGGTTCTGCCTGCGTCCAAGGTAGCTCAAGCTTCGGACATGCAGGTTTCTGGACGCACAAGAACTTCCCGTTTCTCTCTGCTATGTGTGCTCATACCTGCGCAGCGCGTTGGAGTCAGTTAAGTAAGTACTTAGGCCCATCCATCCTATAGCCTTGTTGTCGGCGGAGGGACACAGCACTACAGCTTCAATAGCTTGATGGACTGAGGTGCGTAGATAACAGTGAGTTGCATTCCGGAATCTGGATTGGGCGTGCAAGAAAGAAAGAAAGAAAGGTTTTGTTTGGTTGTATATTTTCTCGGTCCTTACCAGTGGCCTCACAGGGCCTCACCTGGGCTGGAGTCAGTACGTCTGAGATTCGGCGAGAAGCGGTGGGTGTGGTCTCGCGCCATTCCTGTTGCTATTTCTGGACCTGATATCTCAGCAGATTTGTGCTTACCACACGGACACAACTGCGGCGATGTACGTCGTGGGAGAGCTTTGCTCGCGGTTTTGTCACTTAATCACGACAATGTATGTCGTTTATCTACTGCGGCCCGCGGGACTGCTGCGCGCTGTTACATTGAAATGCCCAGGAGCTGACGCAGCTCTTGCCCCAGTCTACCATAATGCACTTCCGACTCTGGCTCGTTTCGCTGTCTGTCACCTTCATCTCAGGCAGCTTTCCTTCACTCGTAGATCCAATCCTCAACCGCGGAGACGAGAAGCCCTTTATCCATGTCCCTCTCGCACACCCTGATGACTACAGGGTTGGGAAGGTCCATGAGATCCTCATGCAAAAGATGATGACGGCGGTCGACAAGATGCGGGTCAATGTCGCTGGTATCGACTCAGATGGACCCCCCGTGTGGGACTCCCCTGTGGATGGAATGAAGGCCATCACCGAATTCACTCCTTGCGTCGATGGGTATGCGGGAACGGAGGTGAACAATACGTACGCCTGTCGGAATCTCGATTTATACTCTTTCACGCCGCACGCGGATATGGGGAGCACCGACCTCATTGGAAACGATGTCTGGGGATGGGCTTACACCAGCGACGGCGTGACCCGAGAGTTCGGGCTGGTCGCACAGATGGATGGGACTGCGTTTGTGGAGGTTTTGTCCAATGGCCAGATAGCATATCTTGGCCGTCTGCCGACTCAAAGTGTCTCAAGCCTCTGGCGGGACATCAAAGTCATCGGGAACTACGCGTACATTGGGAGTGAAGCTCTAGAACATGGAATCCAAGTTTTCAATTTATTAAGGGTCCGTACTATCCCTCTCATTGCACGTCTTTTGACCTATCTTCGAAATGTCGAAATTCAGCTCCTCGATACCTCCTTGGTCAACAACCCAAAGACGTTCGACATTCACACCGACCTGACAGCGCACTACGATGGACTCCCTGTCGGAAGGTCACACAATATTGTGGCGCATGCTGCTAAAAATCTCATCGTCGCTGTCGGCTCCAATCCCCGCACAGAGTGAGTCCATATCAAGAATGCGCGTTTCATTTCTAAACAGTTATTTCCCATTGAAGTATTTGCGCTTCAGGGCTGATTTTCGTTGATGTTGCGAACCCGGCGAGCCCAAAGAGTGCTGGATGTGCCGCCGCAGACGGATATGTGCACGAGTACACATTCCATAGTGCTTCATTTGATTTGGGACTGACCACCTTTCTAGTGCTCAGTGTCTCGTTTACCACGGACCCCATGCGAAGTACAACGGCACCGATGTCTGCTACGGCTTCAACGAGAACTCCTTGACCATCTACAATATATCAGACACGATGGACCCGCAGATAATTTCAACCACGGAGTACTACGGTGTGAGCTATTCTCACCAGGGATGGGTGGTTGACGAGGAGAATCAAACACACCTACTTCTGAACGACGAGCTCGACGAAGTCGACGCGCGCGGTTCGTCGTGGATATTGTTTATTGACTCACCACTCACTCGAGCTACTCCAGGCTGGGCTGATGACCAAAAGACTGTCACGTATATTTGGGATATCACTGATCTCGAACATCCGATTCTCTCGGGCCACTACAAGTCCCCAGCCGTCGCCATCGATCACAACCTTTACGTCGTCGTAAGCTTTCCGCATGAGCTCTTTCCGAGCCACTCTTATGATTTCTCAGGATGGCTTGTGCTATGAGTCCAATTACAACAGCGGCCTTCGGGTAGTCAACGTCTCCAGCGTCGTAGATGACCCTACAGGCGCGGGCTTCTTTGAGGCAGCGTTCTTCGATGGTTCGCCCTTTATTTGCACGTACTTTCGCATCTCAACTAATAATTCTCCTTCAGTTCACCCCGAAGACGATGACATCAATGGTCTCGCAGAGTTTGGCGGCTCATGGAGTGTGTATCCCTACTTCAAAAGTGGTTACCTCCTCGTCAATACTCTGGAGAGGGGCCTGTTCGTCGTCAAGTATAACGGCGCCACCTGAGATTTGAGCGCGTACTTACTTGCTTTGACTTATGTTTCCTTGAATTCACCGGTGTTCCATTCCTAAAGCGGTGTTTGAAGCCTACCGATCTCACCATCCACGAACAATGCCTTTTTGCTCCCAAGTCGGAGCGGAGCGTGTGCAACGGAGCTAACTTCTGCGGCGACAACAGCTTTCGGATGGTGTATAGAGCGAATGATGAGCCGCAACCAGATCCACATCCTCGAGCAAGTCGCCCAAACTGCACTGGGGATTTTAAAAAGTACGTGTGATGAATAATCTGCACACAATGAATTCGTTGTGATTTACCACGGGGATACGAATTGTGCTAATGCGCATCTACCGCAAATTGTATCACTAACGTCGCAAACAGTGCCCATAATATATGCAACCGTGGGAGAGTTCACGTGCATGGTTGAATATCACCTTTTGCAACGGCGAGCCGAAACCAGCACGATATTGAATGGACCGAAATCTCACAGGATGCGAGAAGACCTCTCCACCCTTCTGCCGCATCGAACGCATACTAACAACAAACCTCTGGAATTCGATCCTGAGCAAATCTTGAGAACCATAGGATTTAATTGGTAAGCGCGCCGCCGAGGAAGAACTTACCAGTTCATATCGTCTAACGCGCCTGTATTTTGGTAGATGAGTGCTGGCTGTTAGTGGCTGAGAATTAACCCTCAGAACTAGTAAGGGAATTCTCAAAGAAAAACGGCGGCTTCGCAATGGCGGAGACGTCCGGTACTGAAATCTATTATACAAAAGACAATTACGAGTACTTATGTAATCGTTCTTAATAATTCTGCAGGGGAACTTTTCGCGACCCTCGTAAATCTATCGAACAAGTAAAATAGTGGCTGTCCCTATTTTCAATACGATTTTGTGACTTCTTTCCGAAAAACATCAGCCGGAACAAAGTTGATCCTAAATATCACAAACGCTTTGTGAATAAATAGTGGCGGTACATAGATATCCTTATGTAATGGAATCCGATTTTGCTGTGGGCGCCGTTCTTCACACATTTTTCTAAAGCAATTTTTGGTCATTTGCTCGTCCATGCCCAAACCATTATCTAAGCCGTTGAAACTTGGATAAATCCACATTCACAGTTTGCACGTAGCAAATTTTGATCCACTGCCCTCTTTTGGCCAAACTAGCTTCTCCTTTTCTCCACACTTACTCGACTTTCAACGTTGACTCGTTACTTTCACCGACCCACCCTCCCCGTCCACAGTTTCTGCCCAATTCGCTTCCCTTCTGGTTACTAGCCCTCTTCACCCCTATCGCATCCCTCCTGTCTCACCGCTGCTTATACATTCCCGCCCTGTCTTTCGGCTCCTTATACACTCCCATCATGTACGCTCGCCCCATCTTTACGGTTCTGTCACTATTGCTTGCAAACTTCTTTCTGCGCCTGCTTGGATCTTGGCCGGGTCGTGACCCATATGGACGTTGTCCTTCGGCTCGCGTAGCCACAGAAATTTGCACTTGGCGGGGTCTGAGAACCTCTGTCCCTATTCGTCTTTCTATATCCGATTGCGCGCTGCGTACGACGCCTGAACAGAATGTGGAAGATGTGTTCGCTGTTTCTAACCAGCTCTCAATATGTTCAATTCCGCACTCGCGCGACGTACCATACGTTCTTTCTCTTTGGATCAACCTTCAACACCATATTGCGTTCGTCTACACAATCGATCGTAGGTGGCTTCCGCGCATCGTTGTCGGCAGGTTACAGTTGAACTCCACTCGGTTTATCCATCATCGCCACGACTTGCAAGTTTTGACGGACCGATTTGAGGACGACTTTCGTAACCGCCCCTATCTCAGATCGTTAGCGCATTTAGCAAGAGAACTAAAGGTACCGTCTATTTATCTTTATTGGACCAAAGCCCATGCCCCTGGGTTTTTGTGTTCAATATATGTGGACGCATTGACTGGCATTCGACCGTCGTTGAAAATTATACAATTACTGTGTGCATTGCGTCATCCACGGAGACATATACCCATTCGCTTCTCTGCTGCACGGTACGCGGGAGGTGGTCGGCTGCCCAACATCACCGGTTCCGTCCTGCATTGTTTTGTAATTGACAAAGACGCCAAAATTTCGTTGACTGATGATTTCGTATACACCCGACATTGCTTGATCTCCCGGCATTCCGATCAATTACTCGACCCAAATCTCGTATGTTCGAACATTCCTCTTCGATTGATTGTGGATTACCTTAACAAATCCCAACTTGAGGTCATCGCCCATCACCATGGCTGCTTAACCGGCTCCAGAATGTCGGCCAACGAATTGAAGCATGTACTGTCGAATCACACCTGCAAATGTGGTAACTACATGAGTGTTTTCAAATTGAAAAGACGTGACAACGTACCCAAGGCCCGACCTTCAACTACATCAGATAATGGACCAAAAGCAGCGAAGTCCAATTCTCACCCCACCTCAAATCGTAGCACCCAAGGAACCACGTTCCCTCCGCCTCCGGCCTCCAAGGATTTGCAACATACCATTTTATCGGGTTTTTGCGATGAATTTTTACCTTCTGTTTTTGAAGAAGTCGGATGCACGGTGTGCGGCCAGCTCGTGCTAAGGTCGCGTGCTACGCCTAAAGAAGATGTCATGCTGAATTTTGACGTCTTGAAGCGAACCGACGTCACTCGGCGAGAACGTTTGAGCCCCAAAGATCCTATAGTCGACGAAGAAGGTCCGGTACTTGATCAAACTTGTAGTCATGTTTGCGTTCCATGCGAAAAAGCACTTCGCCGCCGTTCGGTCCCTGTTCATGCTTTGGTTAATCATCTTTGGATCGGCGCAATTCCCTGGCAGTTGAGAGATCTGAAGTTTGCTGAGCACATGCTAATAGCCAAAGTGCGACATAACCGGTGTGTAGTACGTGTGGCATCCGGGCGGGGAAAAATGATGGCGAACGCGATCATGTTCCAATCACCAATAGCCAAAATTTATCACAAACTCCCTTTGTCGAAGAACGAGCTGAGCGAAGTGCTCGCTTTTGTCTTCCTCGGCTCCGCCAAACCTACTAAAGAAGACTTTGGCAGAACGCCGATGTTAGTCAGGAGGGCGAGAGTCAAAACCGCTTTAGAATGGTTGAAGTTGAACCATTCAGACTATCAGCATTTGGAAATATCAGCCGAGAATCTGGCCGCGCTGCCCGAGGCTGGCATCTTTTGCGGCGTAGAATGGAAAGAAACCGGCGTCGACGATCCAATACTTGAACCTGAAGGCTTGAGTCAGCACGACACAGGTGAGAACCGTGAAGGGACAACCGAAGGACCTTGTCCATTTGTGGTGTCCGGCTTGACGGGTCATCAGTATGATAAGGCAGATTTTGAGACATTGAAAGCCGTCGCAGTGGACCATCTCAAATCGGGCGCGAAAACGCTTGGCGTAGGCCATTCCGTGAATCCTGAATCCACTTACAATAACCCCCAGCTTTACCCCCAAATGTTCCCTTGGCTTTTTCCTTACGGAAAGGGGGGCATTGGACAAGCAGAGCACAAGCGGCGTATATCTGACGACGCGCACAAAAAGTTCTTGCTGCTTTACCACGACAAACGGTTTCAAATGGACTGGTATTTTCCCATGGTCGCATTCAACGAAGCACAAATGAAACGATCGCAAACTGGGGGCCATCTGTTAGTCGAACGCAACAAAATGGCACGCGTTACTGCTAAATTGCAAGCATTGGACGGTGCTGTTCTGTCTGACTTGGCCAGACGACTAGAAGCGGGTGAACATATCAAGACGAAGACCCCGGCTGAGCAAGCTTGCTTCGACATACTGAATGAATTGGAACACGTCGGATCGCAGGTGCAGGGATCTTTGGCCTCGAAGAAACATCAACGCAACGAGCTATGGTCCGCGGTTTCTTTCAAAGGCGCTCCTACTTGGTTTGTGACGTACGCACCCGTGGACACTCATCACCCGTTGTGTTTGTACCTTGCAGACACCAAGCTAGCATTCTCCCCAGATTTGCGCGGGAAAGCCGAGCGGTTGGACCTCATAGCCAAAAATCCTGTCGCAGCCGCTCGTTTTTTTCACTTCATCACCGAAGCCTTTATTGAGCACGTACTTGGGGTTGGTTCGGACCATCCGGGTTTGTATGGAGAGACCGACGCCTATTATGGCACCGTGGAACAACAAGGACGCTTGACTTTACATATGCATATGCTTATTTGGATCAAATGCGCCTTATCGCCCCAGGAAATTCGTGATAGAATCATGGACCCTGAAGGCGCGTTTCAAAAAGCAATGCTGCAATATCTTGAATCGTGCCAAGTGGGCCAGTTTTTGACGGGGACCATAGCTGACGTTCGAACCAAAGTCCCGTTCGTCAAGCCGTCCCGTGGAATGCACGAATTAGACGAGCCTGTACAAGAAGTCGACGTACCAATAGGTTACAAAGACCCGACACAAACCTTACCCACACGGCCCCCCCCTGTGTGTCCCAAGAACTGCGGTCTTCCTTCGTGCGTCCAATGCAATCGGGTGAGCGTTTGGTGGACGCAATATGAGCAATGTGTAGATGACCTTATGTTACGATCGAACACTCACAGTTGCTTTAAGCCCATCGTTGGAACTGATCTGTCCAAGCCGATGGCTGCTGGCGCGAAGTTCAAGGTATCAGTTAGTGGTTGTCTGCGTCAGGATGGCACTTGTTCAGCGCGATTTCCGAGGGACATACATTTGACTTCCGAAGTTGATTCAGAAGATGGATCTATCACGTTGAAACATTTAGAACCTAATATCAACACAGTCAGTCCCCTTTTGACATACGCTTTGCGATGCAACACGGACGTCACCAGTTTGTTGTCTGGGACCGCAATGAAAGCTGTAATCGCGTACATATGTGATTATGTTACTAAACCCAGTCTAAAATTGTATCACGTATTTGACGCTGTAAACGCTGTGTTGCATAGGCACACACAAAGCATAAACGCGTCGCAAACAACCGAATTGAACGGCAGGCGGTTGATTACCCAAATGGTGAACACGTTGACGTCCAAGCTCCAAATCGGCAGTCCAATGGCCAGTATGTATCTACTCGGGAATCCTGATCATTATACCAATCTCAAGTTCCAGGTTTGCTGGTGGAGAGCTTACGTCGCGGTGGTGACTAAAGCATGGCCTGACCCTTCGACCGACGCACCCAATGGCGAGGTAAATTGTTTACCAGAGTCGGAAATAGATGATGAATCTAACAAAGCAGTGTTAATGAAAAGCACCAAAGAGTTTGTAGGCGCAACGGCAGTTGACGATTTTATTCATCGTCCCGACGAATACGAGCATTGCAACGTGTTTGAATTCGTGCAAGTGGCCACCAGATGCAAGCGCACGCGCGCACAAATGGCTGAGTTCGCTTTAAGCCTTGGCGAAATTCTGCCGGACGATGATCTGCAAATGGATCCGAACGAACGCGCGCTCGAAGGCTGCCACGAAGATCAAGACGATGATTGGCTCGAAAAAGACTTGCCTGCAGATGCCGGGAAAGAAGCATTGGATGAATTGCGCTCATATGCGTTGAGAAAAGAACATCCTCTGTGGCGCACCCACTACATTAAATGCGACCGACGACAAATATCAATTACCGTACCGAATTTTATAGGTGGTTCTCTGCCACGGAGAGATCAAGGGGATCGTGAGATGTATTGTCGCACGATGTTGACGTTATTTAAACCTTGGAGAAGAGGGGAAGACCTAAAGACCAGCGAACAAACGTGGGACTCTGCGTTTAACGCGTACGCATTCGCGCCCAACGACTTACGTACCATGAATAATTTTAACTTGCGATATGAATGCAATGATGCTAGAGATGATTATTCCGCGCTTGACAAATCGAAGAACAATTCTTTCTCACTCTTAGACCGTCTTGGGCGGGATGGAGAAGATGAGCAACCGGGCGACGGCTCGCAACTTGGCGAGACGGACTTCCAAGCCTTTCTTGAACAGTTGTCGGACCTCAAAGGGCCTAGGCAAGTTTCAAAAGACACTCAGATGTCCGATCTCGAAAACGTACTGACCAGAAACGGCTGGACGATCAGATTGGCCACGCTCACGGAGCCTCAAAAGCAAATGTTAAATACACGATTGTCGGGTAAACAATGGCAAAAAAAACAGAAAACATTGAAGGGCGAATTGTTTGCTGCAAAGTTTGTCAACGCACCCAAGAATTTGAAAGCGACGCAACATGTTCCAAGTGAACACGTTGAAGGGGTGTCCGAATTACCATCTACGTATTTTACCAAAGAGTACGTAGCCAAACAAGAACAAGCAGCCGATAATGTTCGGGATGTCCTGGCGGAGTTCAAATTGAACAACGAACAAGAAAGAGCATTCCGGATAGTTGCTAATCACTCACTGGAAAAAAATGCAGCACCTTTGCGTATGTATTTAGGTGGGGTAGGCGGCACTGGCAAAAGTCAGGTTATCAAAGCTTTGATTCAATTTTCGAAAGTCGAGGCGAAGCTCACCGATTTCTCGTACTCGGTCCGACTGGTACATCAGCCGCTTTGCTTGGAGGCAGCACTTATCACTCTGTGTTAGGCATTCGGGATGGAGTGGATGAAGATAGTCATCAGGGCGCGTCAGTCAAGAAAATTCAAGAGCGCTTGAGGGGCGTTGACTACATTTTCCTGGACGAGGTTTCAATGGTGTCCTGCCAAGCTTTGTACAACATCAGTTCAAAACTCGCATTCGCCCTCGGCGAATGCAACGTACCGTTCGGCGGCATGAACATGATCTTTGCGGGGGATTTCGGTCAATTGCCGCCCGTGAACGCTACGCCCTTGTTCAGTGGCAACCATGAACCATCGCCATTCCGCCGCGCTAGGCAACGTAAATGCGAGCAAAGGGCTGCTATAGGCAAAATTATTTGGCAACAGGTGACGACGGTTGTGATTCTCATACAAAACATGCGTCAACGCACCGAATCGGTGGAAGATTCCAAATTCCGAACAGCGTTAGCAAACATGCGGTTCGCAGCTTGCACATCTGAAGACATTGAATATTTGCAAAGTCGTACTATTGGCGCCTCACCAGGTAGTCCGAACTTTAACGACGAGGCGTTGCATAACGTATCCATCATCACCGGCATCAATGCCCACAAAGACAAAATCAACGAGCTAGGGAGTAAACGTTTCGCTGCTGAATCAGGCCAGGATTTGGTCGATTTTTTCTCAGAAGATTGCTTGGGAACAAACGTTGATGGCGCCAAACGGAGGCCTCACGAAGCGAAAAAACGTGCCGCTGCATCTGTTACGAATGATATTCCCAATCCCATCCAAAATTTGTTGTGGCATGCTCACCCTAGTACTACCTCGTACAACATCCCGGGCAAACTGGCGTTGTGCATTGGATTGCCAGTCATGATAAGGCATAACGAAGCGACGGAGTTATGCATCACGAAAGGCCAAGAGGGAAAAATTGTGGGATGGCAAGCTGCAAGGGGTCAGCGAAAACAGCGCATACTTGACACGTTGTTCATTGAACTCACAGATCCACCAAGGACTGTCGAAGTACCAGGGCTGCCCCAAAACGTTGTGGCCCTCACCGCGAATAAAGAGAAGATATGGTGCAATTTGCCCGATGATTCGACGCTCCAAATTACGCGTTCCCAGGTTCCCGTGCTGCCCAATTTTGCTATGACCGATTATTCGTCCCAGGGCAAAACGAGGACGCTCAATGTGGTGGACCTCAACAATTGCAAAAATCATTTCTCGTATTATACCGCCTTGTCGAGAGGCACTACATCGGCGGGCACCGTTATTTTGCAAGGGGCGGATTGGGGAAAGATCACAAAGGGAATTAGTGGATATCTGCGGCAAGAATTTAGGGAGTTAGAGGCTCTGAATGAAATCACGCGCCTTCGGTACGAAACGGTATTGCCCACTAAAGTCAACGGCATCAACCGACGTGAGCTTCTTCTTGCTTTTCATTCATGGAATAACGGGACGTTCGAACTTGCGAACGCTCACCCTGCTTTACAGTCGCTTCCGAACGAAGGACCAATTCAAGCTCTTCCCGTGCTTACTGGTAAATGGGAACTCATTGCCGATGATCAGAAAAAGTTCCTGAAAACTCACAAAAGTGCCAAAACTCCTGTGCCTCCCACCGAAAAACGCCCTGCGGAACAAACAGGCACGACCTTGCCTGTTAAAAAGCCGAAGTTAAGCGAACCAACACCACTGGGGACCAAGTGGGATGATAAGGATTACAGTTGTGCGTACGACGCTTTGTTCACTTGCATGTTCGACGTCTGGGACGAATTTCGAACTAAATGGTCGCAACGTTATCGGGAAATTGGACTCACATCTTCTGTTCTGACGGACGGTTTCGAAGCGGTGCATAACAAAGTTACTTCGCTGAACAACGCGAGAGACGACGTACGGGCGCTGCTGACTGCGTTAGAACCTGAACATTTCCCTCGCGGGCAAAGGCTTACCGTGCTTGACAGGCTGGTACATGGGATGTTTGGAGCGAAATCCTGGGGAACGACCAATGTGAAATGCACATCCTGTGGAATGAAATCGCGAAATGATTGCAACGTACAATGTTGTATGGATATTACTCACAATTCGCGTCTGATCACAACGCACAAATCGCAATACACGGTAAGCCACTGGTTCAATTCGCAATGGACGTCACAATCCGAATTCTTGTGCGGCGTTTGCAGTAGCCCTACAATTACACGAATAAGCCTAAGGGCAGCACCGCCCATCTGGTTCATGCATTTGCCGCCTTACACCATGCGTATAAGTCAATCATTGACATTGAAAGTTGACGGCACAGAAATACGATACCTTTTGCGAGGCGTCTTGTACCTCGGGGCTGCCCATTTCACTAGTCGGATTATCCGACGCACGGGCCAATGTTGGTACCACGACGGTAAGGTGGCGGAAGGAAATCTTGAATGTGAAGGTAATCTTCGGGATCATGGGGACAATTTTTTGGCCAGCCGCAAATTTGGATCAGTAGTCCAGAGGGCGGTAGGGGTTTTGTATGCTGTGGATGAAGAATGATTGTGAGCGGTGCTACACCTTCGGCGTGGAGGTGTCAGTCGAGCTGTGCTACTGTATGTATATGCGCTAACAAAATACTCTTGTTCTCGTATGTAGGCTACAGCAATCGTCCGCACGTTCATGGACGTTAAGAAGAAGATCGGAAAGGCACGTGAGTTGTCACATCCTTTACCATAACGAGAAAAACAGGCCACCGTGACCACAGCACGAGTTTCTCGTCATGATTGACGCATTGACGTCATGTGATCCTTTTCATTTTGTCTTCTACGTCCATCTCTTTTTCTGCCAGGTAAGATTCGCTTATAGCGTATACGCAAAGTGTATTCAGTAAAGGAAAATTCGTCGCAATGGTCAAATCAATCTATGAGAGCGTCGCCCAGGCACCAAGTTGTTGCTTTTGGCGGAGAACGTGTCGAGGAAGCTCAATACTGACAATCTTTCATATTCCAGGCATTTCGGTGAAATTAACATGAACAATATGTCCCTTACTTCCAGCTTAGCCTTGTCCGAGGAAGACCCTAGCACATCGATTGTCTCAAGATACAAGTTAACTTATCCGCCTTTGAAACGCGTTCCTCCCTCTTTCGTAGAGCACGACTTTTGGAACGCCTTGTGCGGCGCCGATGGAATTTTTCTTTTTCGCACAGCAGTGCTTTGCATCACGCCAGGATATGTTGTTACAGCCGACCAAGCATGTGTCGCATTGTCTGCTGGATTGATGCCGTTCGTACGTCCTCAAACTCTTATCGGTCCCGTGTCACGATTAACACAGCTCCTCAGAGGCTTGCGATTTCGCACTTGGACGCAGAATGCGAGGTCCCCGACGACATTACTATGTTCTTGGTCCGCGTTCGATACCTTCTCTCTCTCGCTCAATATTTCGACGAAGAGTGGGCCAAGTTCGAATGGCCGTCGCCACGTTTCGAAGCGAGCCAGCGTGTTTTTTGCTTTGTTCGCTCCGAACTGATCATCATTGTTAGGCTCATTTTGTGGACCCCGTTCAGGATTGGCAAAGGGCAAAAAGGGAGCCCAGCAGAAGCGAATTGGCTTCTGCACCTTCGCTAGCGCTGGCTGACCAGGATACATCTCTGACTACGGTGAGGCTGTAACATTTGGTGCTTCGTCCCTTCATGCACGATGGCTGAATTGATATTGAGGACTCTGCCCTTGTCGGAAACGTTAACGTCGTCAGCAGCGACTACCGCCAGAGAATCGACGCCTCAAACAATCGCACCGCTATCAGCCAAGTGCCTGAGATCGATGATCCCTCCTGCCTATATATTTTCGGGCACAAGATAACATCGTTCAAAACTTCTAGATATCAATTCTCATATCCTTCTCTGGAGGGGCACTCTGTCTATGGGTTTTGGGACGCTCTCTGTGGTCCAGACGGAATTTTTTTCGCTCGGAAAGCCTTTGTCTGCACGAACGCGAACCATGACGTTGACGCCCCGACTGCGTGTGTCGCACTTTCCGCTGGTTTGCGGCCGTTCGTAAGCAGCTTTATGGCTTATATCAGTTGATTTGCTTTGGCTTATTTGTTGTCCAGAGGCTCGCCGTCTCCAGATTGGACGCGACCGCTTTTATTGACACGGACGTTACCGACTTCCTCGTCCGTGTGCGAAAGCTCGTATCTATAGCGCGCGACTTTGATCCAGAATGGTCGCTGTTCAAATGGCCGATCACGAACTACCAGGTATGTAGCGACGATTCATTGGATTTGTTTTCATAAGACCAACAGCCACCCTTTGTATTCCCTGGCCAACTCTGGCAAAATCCTGAAAGAAGACCGACGAGGAAAGAACTTGAAGATGCACCTCCATTGTCCATCGACGTAGACGTTGATTGAATCATCCTAATCCGGCTGCTGAAAGTACGATTGTATACAACAGATGAGATGTGATCGTTCGCATGCCTATAGAAACACTCGCGATCTGAATTCTTGATATTTTCTTTGTTTCACTGAGTGTCGTATTGGATGCGTTTCCTTGTGCCCTGGTGCTCGTCAATATATTATTGCCAGGGCAGCGTACTGCGTTATCGTCCCAATCACCGGAGTTGCGTGCTGTAACAGTGTAAGTACGCGATTATGACACGTGGTAATCGGCATCTCGGCACGAAATTTCTCGTTACGTTGAACGCTATCAGATCAAGATCAGATTTCTCTTTTGTCTCGAGCTCTCATTTGCCACTTGTCCGAAGTAGGTCGAAGTACACTACCGCTCGTAAAAGTACATCAGTATCTTCAAACGAATAAGGCTTGCTAAGAATCATGGACATCGACGGAACGCTAACTGAGTGTTCAGTAGAATTTCTGCGCACATTCAAGCCAAGAGGCAATGGACGTTTCCATTGCAGGTGTATCCAAAGTAAGCTGTTGCCTTGAAATAAAGTATGGAAGTAATGTTCTATTGTTCAGTCGTCTAAACTTAAGCGGGACCGCGTACGCCCATTGATAAGTTAATTACACACGGATGGCTCATTTAGCCCAGGAGCACACCACGGGGAAACGCATGATCATGAATTTTTTGGATTTGGAAGCTGAAGGCTGCGACGACGGCGAAGAAAGCGATGGCAGTTTGACTGACGAGTCTGACGATACCGATGGTGGCTTCGACCATGCGACGGACTTTGTTTTCCGCGACGATTCCTGCGAAATGGGAGACGAAGAACTCCGTGCAGTTGCCCACAAATTCGAAGAAAGGGCGAAACAAGATCGAGCAGCCACTATCGAAGGATACAGTGACGGTGCTGATCCGTTGGTGCGCGCCATCGATGTCGGCGCTGCACCTTTGTACATGTTCTCTATTCCGCCTTCGACAGAGATCGAATTCCTGCATTTTCTGACAGAAAAGTGCACGTCTGCATACTCAGCATTCACGCCATCGTTGGGGTCAGGCATAATCTATGTCGAAACACCTTCTATCGCACTCTTACAAAAGGACTTAAAAGCTTATCTCGGAAGTTATCGCATACGACGCAAACCGAACGCTCTTGAGATCCTCGAGAGTGTCGAGACTTTGAAGATGGCACCGGCGATAGAGCATGTCGGCAGATTTCGAAGGCTCCGGTACCGACAACAACAGCTGGAAGCGGGCGACCTCGTGTTTGCCACCGCGCCACAAGTGTTCTTGGCGATTCCTCGCATATCGTATGGTCCACATGAAGGTCATGGGCCAATCCCCCAAGCCCTATTCGACAATGAAAAATTCACCAAATTTTGCAATGGCCGCGTGCACGACCGTCGTAACCATCTCGTCTTGGTGGACAAAGGTCGTCTAGTGTACCAGCGGAACGGGTTACAGCGCGTGGATTGGCAAGAGTCCCATTGGCGCCATATGTTCATTGATGGTGTCACAACACCTTCCGACATGGAACTCGAACTATTCGCGGCCGCAAAAGACGTTCGTATGTCGACGGCTCCCAGTCTCGAAACGTACAGCGCTTTGGATAACGGAGATCGCGTAGTCGGTGTGCACGGACGCCATGAAGGACGAACTGGGCGGATTTGTGCCGTTTGGACGAGGAATGAGTCTTCGTCTTCGAAACGCAGACGTTGGGCAGTAGTTCAAGATGAAGAGGCTTTCAAGGTCCAGCTGGCCGTCTCATATCGAAACAAGCGAGTATCGGACTACTTCTGCGCAAAAATATCGGACTTGCGTCCGCACGTTCTAGCAACGTCCCGTCCGATTCAAGTCGGAGACCGAATCAAAGTAGTGGATGGGGAGATGCTACTAGGAGAATCGGCAGCCGTCGTGGATTGTTTTTGCATCGGTCTGGTGGAAGTCCGGACGAATGGTGATACGACAGGTGAAAGCGTTGTGCTGAACTTAACCGATGTCGCTCTCGACATGAATGTCGGGGACGTTGTCAGATTGAGCCGCGGGCCAATGTCGGGTGCTGTTGGCATGATAGTCGGTTTCCTCAAGGACGGAAGTGTATCTTTTTTTCCTGTGAGTCAAGAATCTTTAGAGTGTACACGTTCTCACTTTCGCAAAGTGCGACCACGCCCGAATTCGCCGCATTACATCTGCACGTTCAAACCTTTTGGATGTACGTGCTACGCCTATGTCGTTTATTTCGCTTACCAGAATAGTCCGCGGGGAAAGAGGACATATCGGTGCGTGCCGTGCGCTTCATAAGCAGGTCTCTGGAGACTCAAATATTTTAGGTCATTGTACCGCTTTCCAATGTGCAACCACTTCGCGAAGATTGGTTCGCGTTTTTGCCAAGCACCGAGCGCAACATTACGAAACAAATACACAATGAATGGTTGGAAGAAATGTACACCGGGAAGGGGTACGACAATTTGCCCGTCATGATCTGCGGTGCGCATCACATGAAAGGCTCCTTCGGCACGGTGGTTGGTTATCATCGTCCATGGGCCGCTCAAGAAGCCACCACCCACATAGAATTTCGCACGAACGAACGCGGAAAATTAACAAGCTTTTGGAAGCCAGACGAAGATGTAGTCTCTTTGACAGTTCAATTTGACGGTAAACACGAAAAAATTACAGTTCCCCTGAAGCACGTCGTCGAACGGTAGTGAGTGTGTTACTCCTATGATATGTCCGATCATGTAACCATTTATAGTTCGCGAAAACCGCTTTGGGAGTACAAGCTCATGAGAAGTTTTGACACCGGAGTGGTCTCAATGCGGGAGAACGCTGGATTGCGAAGCTCAAAATGTGCACCCATACCTTCAGGCCCGTCAGACCCTCTATCCGCCGCTGTGGATGTGCAATTGACTCGGACATCGGATTTGTACGGTGAATGCTGTGTGTTATCAAACAGCGACATCGACTGATCTATTTCAGGGGAAACGACCGGCGATTGGCTTACCATGCCGAAACTTGCTGGCAAACGCATTGATGTTAAACTTCTCGGGATGAACACCACCCGGTTTCCCAAACATGCACCTCCTCGTTCAATGGCGTACGAAAATGGGACAGGCTACATGGTTCCATTCAAAACACCGCTTCAATCTGGGATGTTCACTAGACAGAACTTCAAAGTCCAGTTGGATGGTTCCAGGAAATCGATAGGGGTGCCTGCAGACGCCATTCGCCCCTGCAGACAAAATCCGGACGGGTCGTCCATCGACAGCACGAAATGCAGGGTCATTATTGTTGGACCTGATGTTGACGGAAACAAACTCTATGTCGGAGAATATGCAGAAGTCATACCTGGAAACGCGGCTGAACCGCTTGTGGCCGTCCGTTTCCCAATTCATGTTTCACCCGCATATGGCACATTTCCTTTGTCATCACTATGCCGTTCCCGTAACACCAGCGTCAGGAGCAACGATGGGGTCGTTGCAGATTCCACTGTGTTCTGAGATGGTGTCTCACGTATGCTTTGCTCGAAAACGACGAATGTGTGATTAGATATCAATGGAGTATTTATGTACTACGTTCTCTATTTTACAGCAGAGGAATGAAGACCGGACGACGACTAAAGCACCGCGTCTGCGGGGAGATTAACAAGCATAGCGGCGAGCGCGTGCCATTGACGGCCTGAAAGGTAAGTGAGTACGTTGTCCTCCAAAAAGCAAAGCCAACTAACGGGCAGGATTATAGGGTGTACGACGCGCGGTGGTACAGCCCTCGCCCCCGAACGTCCACGAGATGACGTCATCCCGTGGTCGTACGAGTGGTTGAAAGATGCCGGTTTTAGTATCGCCAAGGGGCAAACACAGAACGTGAGAGTTCGTATCGTCCGAGAATCTGACCGTCGCAGGGCAACACGGATGGTGGCCGCACTCGTGATGATAAGGAAGATCGAAGTGGATGGTGAACCCGCGCGACTGCCATTTACGGTAAATCACCAACGCCCTGCGCTGATCTTCAACAGTGCGTAGGGAGTTTTGGTGCCGATTGAGGATGGTGATCCTCTGGACGGTGAGATCCAAAGTAGGAAACCACGCACGATCAGCCGTCACGCATCCGACGACACAAGTGGAATGGAACTGCACGGTGGGGCCGTACACATTGTCGTCGATACAGCGCATGAAGTTGAGGGACAATGGGTGATGCGGATGAATTCGCATCCAAACTACAGACGAGATTGAAGGTGAATTCCCATACGAGAAGGACTGTCGTTGTTTGGACACAGAATATGCGGTGACGGTTGTGAAAAAAGTCATCACGGAGTCCCAAGCAGTGTTTGGGACATAAAAGTCGAGGTCGCCGGGGGTGAACGAGCCATGTGCATGCCGGCTGTACAGGACGAGATGGGGGATTGCTGAGCCAGACAATCCAATGCCGGTCGCGATTTGTACGAATCGGAACAAGTCGTACGAGATGTGGTACGGCCTGAAGAGGTCCGCGACACATAGCTTGAAAATGACGGCCGCCCATGCGCGGTACCGTCGTGCGGTACGACCAAAAGATATCAAGTCCGTCAAGGTGAGTTCTTCGAGAATGGTCTGTATCAATTCGGGCGCCAACTTATCCAACAGGGAGTTGTTGTCTAAGTGGTCCGAATACAGGCCGACGTCTGTGTTGGAATGTCAGTGATGACCCGCCTTCGTGATCATCTGCTCACCTTCTTTTAAGAACTTGGCTTTAACTCGGCGGATGTACTCGACGACAGCAGATCCATAGATTGGAGACTGCACAGCAACCCAAAACAGCGTGTGTGCGTCCATAGCGCTGAATATTAGCGCCCAATCAACAGCAGTTGAAGGTAAATGTCTAATGAATTCGAGCTGGAGTAACCATAGCTGATGTTGTATGTGCATGACTAGAGTAGAAGTGAGAATGATGAACATGCAGCAGCAAGAACGTTACCAGAAGAAGATCCCGAAATGTATGAATGATATGCGGCGAGAACCACGACGACGTGTTGCTTAAATGACTAGATGATTTGTGGGACGGTTTCAAAATCCTAGTACCCACGATCGAACAACACTGGTTTCAGGTCGGCTTCCGCACCAATGAAGCACGTTGTCGGATGTACGGATATAAAGTGAGACTACTCCTGTTTGAGTGTCGGATAGGCTATACTTTGAACGAGTGTTCGAAGACTTACTCGTCTATTACACACCCACCATGGACGACTACTACGATCATCAGCAAGCCGGTCAGTTTTACTATTCTTTCCGGGAGTCGTCGCCTTATGTTCGAGCGGTAGCTTTGGCCATCGAGCACTGGAACAAGAAACTCAGCGAAGTGGATGCGCCTTTCAGTGAAATCGGGCTTACCCTGCCAGCCAACCGAATGGACGTAAGCCCATGATACTTCGTCGTAGTGTTCAGAACATGCGCTAATGGATGAATAGCCCCGACAAGTTTCTACCATGAAGGACGTCCCTGGCGGCGGAGCTCGCACCGTCTTTCACGCGAACACAAGTGCTGAGATCGAAGCCGTGTTCACCGTCGTCGGAGCTCTTACTGTGAAGGACTTGCCGCCTGTCAACCGGACCAGGTCAGCCGAGGCAGCTTCAAGATGACGTATCTGACATCCTATTCCAGGGCGCGGGAGATAGGTGCAAAACGTCTGCGTCAACATGCCACAATCGTCGGTTACGACTCTCTTCAATTCCAGCGCGCCATCGACAATATCCAAATAGTCGCGTACGAAATGAGCAGGGTTTTTGGTGATGACGACCTTCGCATCTGGCGTCCGGACGCAACGGAGGGTGCGAAAGGGCCCTCGCTGAGTGCAAATTGTCGGTACTTTACGTTGGGAACCTCTGTCGCCGCAGCGCAGAAGACGACGTTCAACCTGGCGATTGATCCTCATAAGGCACTCGACGGTATGTTGTCGACGACAGTGCATCACTGCTACGACAATTCGGTCTCATACCTGACGTTGGAAAATGGAACGTGAGTGCGTCTTCTTGCGATGTGCAATAAACTCAGTTCAGATTCCAGGTACACCAGCCACCCTCCCAATGCTTTCAAGATTGGCGATATCGTCGAAATGGGTTTCACCATCAACGCATGGAGGCTTGCTGCGGACAACAACGGCCCCAAATATAACACCAATCTTGTACTTCGCACTCTCACTTTTTTGGACGGCACATTTTCTAGGGTATGAATTGTCCGTCCCCATTATCGTCGGGCTAACATTTCAACAGAATGCGGCCCTTCACCGATTGGACTCGGAACGTCGTTCTGCCGCTGCGGAACCTCTACAGATGGTACCCGTAATTCGCAACCAAATCGCATTCAGGATTGCAAAACGCAAAGATCGTCAACGCGAACCTGAAGCCGATGCCGGGGAGCCAAGTTTGAGGCACAAAATGAGTAAGTTGGTTATCAGTAGTCCAAACTCTACATGAGCGTGTTGGAACGAATTCGTACGTAGTAGAAAGTTAGAATGGGAGATGTATAGCTTGGGTTAGCATCGTATACGTACTCACTGCCCGGCGGTTTTTTCTGGACATCGATTCAATTGACTATGTACGGTTGGCGCAGTTCGGATCAAATCGGGCCGTATTTTGAATTGATGCGACAGAGCCCAGACGACTATATAATAGACAGCGGCTTGCTGGATATGGTAAAGCAGTGCTTGACGTTTGTTGTGTCTATTTATTCTACACAGGAGAAACGACGGCCCTGAACACCGTGCCGTGTCTTGGGACCTGGCCCTTCCGAGGGCAAACCCTGAGTATTCCGTGAAACAGCGGTATTTTTCGGGAACGCTCTTCATTGGTGGACATGCTCGACCCGGTAATGGAAGTCCCCAAATTGAAAATAAAATGTATTGGTGGGTTTATAATGGTCCCTGGAACTCCTATGTACTGATCCGAATATCATTCATGCGAGACTCGTTCTGAACTATAAAGAGTACTATTCTCAAGCACGGTTTCTGTCCAGCTTCAAATGCCTAACCCAACCATTCAGAGGAACAAACCGCCCAGAAGGTAAAACGGATGTTTGGGCATTGACTTTGTTGATTGATGGCTTATGCAGCGTTGCCGAATACCTGGACGTCGAGGCTGAAGAAGATGACGACGAGGTGGAAATGGGTGACGAGAACTTAGACGAGTTCGAGCCCGACTTCATTGACGACAGCGGAGTCAACGATGAGTAAGTATTCTATTCCGAGCTTGTTCATGATTACATTTTTTGTGCACAGTTCCAACGAGACGGCCATCCATTGGGAAGCGTCGCCTGCCCCGGAGGGGGATGGTGCCAAAGATGACGGATCGGCTGAGGACGACGATGACGACGAAGACTACGTTGTGTAAGTGCTAGAGGTTTATAAAAGTCGCTACCCGGCTGACGTCGTCACAGGCAGCGTCCTAAACTCAAACGTTTGAATACTCGTGGTTACGAAGGGTACGTAAACTTACAGCGCACGTCGGCTTGTCGCATACCCCTTCACAGTTCGTCCGCCAACCGTACTAAAGGGATTCCCTCGAAGTCTGTCGCGCCCGGAGACGCCAAGCCCGGAAAACAGACGCGTTTGCAAGTGGAGCCGGCCGACAAGCAAAAGACGGTTTTTACATTGACGGAGGACGAATTTTCGTGAGTGAGTATGTGTCATTGGGCGCACAATCTGATGGCACACCAGGGCGTTCGAGCGTTTCAAAGCGTCAGAAGAGAAGAAAAAGTTTGCCAAATTTTGTTCATGGGTAACGTGTAACTAAGCAGCGGTTCGACAGGAAAGCGGCTGCTGCCAGAATCAAGAAGTACGTCATTGGCTAACCAATATTGTTCAACATATCTTATTCTTTCACAGCAAACAACCAGCACGTAACACGAGGTCCGTGGCCAAAGTGGAAAACAGTGACGACTCCCGGTATGTACTTATTGATGGTTGATGATCGTTTATCTAATGCGTGTAGGTCGAGCGGCACCCTCGCCAGTGAAAATCTTGGGAAACAAGACAAACCGATGTACGCTGAACGGACTCCGATGCATGTATTACTGACTTTTGACATCGTTCGCAGTGAGTCGAAAGATAAAAAGCAACCCACCCTTCCCCCTCCCGATTTGGCAAAATTCAATGCAAATAAATCTGGGACGACACATTCAGACGCCGACATCAAGACCAAGAGCAAACGCAAACGGTGTGCTTTTGTCTATCGTGGTTCTTCAACTGACGCATCAGAAGGGCGAATCTGACACCGAAGATACTCCCCAAGTTATCAAACCCGACTTATCGCAGTTTAACGCGAAGAAGACCGGGACCGATACAGCGCCGGCCAACAAGAAGTCTAAGAATGCCTCGAAGTGAGTAGTTCGACGAAACTAAGCTTTTTGCTCACTGGCGTTCAGGAAAATGCCCGTGGACTCTGCCAAACAAGAGCAAGTGGCCCGTTCTGTTAAAGCTGGAGAGGTCGTCCTCGAAACAAAGAATGCCCGCAAACCGAGGTACGCCAAAGAATCCAGGTACTTTGCATAGTGGTTTTTGTCCCGTGTTAACCACTCGATAGGCCGAGCCCCGAAGTCTGTGAAGTAATGGACCCAGACGTCCAGGATCCGATGTTAAAGCCTGTATACGAAGCCGGCCTCCCGAAGCTGGAGTCCGTCCTTTCATTCGGAATGTATTCACAAGCTGATTGGGCTTCCTTTGTTTCTCCATCCAGACGCGGGCACTTCATTGCCTGGAACCAAAAGCGCGGCCCAGGAATGTTTTTACCGAGCGACTTGGGTACGATTAACCCTGCAATTAACATTGGGTAAGTGTCAATGTGGTTCATGCGCACCGTCGACTGACGCTGATTGAAGGACTGTCTGGTCCTTCTTAAACTTCGTTTCGAAGGGCCGATTTGTGAACTTGGCCAGGATTGCGCCCGAAGAGTTGGAAGCTACATACCTGATCATGGGAAATGAAGACAAAAGGTCGTCTTTCTCGGGTACAAAAAACCTAAGCTAACACGTTTCAGATGGACACTCAGCTACAACGGCAACGCGGCATACTGTTTGACAGTTGCCATAATCACATCGTCCTCGCTCACGGAAGTCGCGTCCGACTCTGGCAACTCCGGGTTGACAGTGCCCCTGTCCAAGCATGTGCTGGCACGGTTCCCTTGTCAAGAATTCGATCGCGTGGCGTCTATGTGCTCGATGGTGTTCAGCCAGAAGACGTTGCATGCGCAGCTCAATGAAGATTCTTTGACTATCGGTACAAGGACGGTAACT